>JAQZBX010042544.1:0-21976 GCA_029593785.1 Cabassous unicinctus
ACCTTACTTTTTATTTTTCAATTTTTTTTAAACCTAGCTTTTTAAAAACTCCACAATATTCAGATTTTATGGTAATTTAGAGTGTCTGAGATTGAGCTGGACTTGACTGAAGTTTATCTTTGCCAGAAGAACTCTTTAATTTAGTTGTATAAGTGGAAGTAAAAGCTATCAACTGTTTCTAAGCACCTTCAATACCTTCAAGTACTTCAGAAATAGCTAATTTATATACAATTGATATGCTAAATATGATTAATTTATGAACTATTCTTATCTATTCATTAAATCAGACCCTAATGACTTAGTCAACATATTATCTTTAAGAGTTTGAATTGCTTAGAACTTGATAGCTGAAAGAGTAAGGCAAAATTGTGAGATGTTTTCTGCCCTTCATTCATCTTTATTGTCTTTGTTAAAAGAGCTTGATATTCTCCTCAGTGTCTACCTCAGCTTCTTTCATACCTTTTCCTTTAGGACCCACCAACGTCATTTCTACTGATAATATCTGACTACAGAAGTCAAAAGAATAATTTTTGAAGTCATAATTACTGAAAACAGTATGGTTTCCATCTCTCCAGCTCCCAATGTATTTCAAAACCAAAAGAATACTAAATCTTAAAAAATAAAATAAATAAAATAAAATAAAATAAAACAAAAATAAAATAACTAAAAAGAATTCTAAACCTTGTCCAATAAGTTTTCCTCTAGTGACAATTTGGAAGCTTTTCATAGAAATTTCAAATATCTGTCTTTTTAAAAAAAGTGATGCCCTCTCTTTTTCTGACTTCCTAAGCACAAATTTAGCCTGATCATGGGTTAATTCAGCATTATCCACTACTGTGACCACTCTGACAATTTTTTTCTAGACTGTTTCCTAGACCGGTTAGAGGAGACTTGAGAGCCAGCACTTTGACTTTGGAAATAGATGCCGGTGTTTTTTGGTATAGGGTTGTTATAAGGTGGTTTTATTTGTAGCCCTATCCCAGAAGTTTACAATAGTAAATGAATGCACTTATGTTTCTGTTATCCAGCCTCTCAGAAATTTTTCGTGTGCTATCATAGTACTCTGATGTTTGAAAATGTCATGCCCTTGTTATATGAAAATGACAGTATTGAGCTGTGCTTTGAGTTGTTTATTTGGAGGCAGTGAAAGGTCAGCGATTCAGTCACTCTCTACAGCTCCTCTTATAAAGTTAGCATGCTCCATGAGAGGGACCCCTCAGAATGGAGTTTATATATTGAATGCTTCCTGTGTGTAAAGCTTATGCTAAGCAGTCAGGAGATGCAAAGAGGAATCAGTTGAATTCCGTCCTTGAGAAGCCATAGTGGGAGGCTTCTTATCATTGAAGGTAAATGACTTGAATTTCACACCATGTGAAAATCTAAACCTGAGGGCTTAAATTCTCGTGATCCCTTCTGCCTCCAGTTTCTTTATCTGTGTAACATGTGTCTTTTCACCTTGCACTAACCTGTATGTGAAATTCAGTCCCTTGATTAATTTAAATGATAAATCAGTTTCTACTATGTATTCATGAGGTTGTTCCTGAATTTTTTTTGGGGGGGTGGGGGGAGGACAGTATGGAGTTATATCATGCAGGGGACAGACTTCTACAACCTATTTTACTTATCTTTCCTTGTTCTGTACTCCCTTCCCTCTCTGTGGGAACAAAACAAAATCTTCTCCTCCCTCTAACGCAGGAATTCTTAACCAGGGGTCTGTGAGTTTGTGGGGACTGTTTTTGCGGCTGTGATATTTTTATTAAATAATACACAGTATAGTGTGGACTTAGTAAGGGGTTTGTGGTTTTTTACCTGACTAGCAAAGGTCTGTGGAACAAAAAAGGTTAAGAACCCCAGCTAAATGCATATCATTTTAGTGAGCATCATTTATTTATTGTTTGAATATATCCTTGGGGGTGGGGGTGGGGTCCATCCTCAACCACAAGGAATAATTCTTCCAAATAATACTGTACATTGTTCACCTCAAGAGAAGTTCTGATGAACACAATTTTCTCCACTTCAATATAGGGTTATTGGGAGAAAAATATTAAAATGTAGATTTTGATCATCTAAAGAAAACTCTTAATTGCCAGACAAAGAAATTCTAAATACCTTTTTTCTTAGTTTTCCAGAGCTGCTGTGACAAGTACCACACTATGGGTTGGCTGAAACATCAAAAGGTTATTGTCTCACTGTTTTGAAGGCTATAAGTCCAAAATCAATGTTTTGGCAAGGCCATGCTTTCTTCCAGCAGCCCATAGAACTCTGGTGGTGGCTGTTCTCTGTCACATGGCTATTTTGTTCTCCTGTCCAGCGTCTTCTGGCTTCTGGTTTCTACGACTGACTGAGTGTGAATTTCCTCTTTATAAGGCCTGCAGTCATACAGATTAATACCCATCCTCATTCAATTTGGCTGCACCTTAATGAATAATAGCATCTTCAAAAGGTCCTATTTACAAATGGGTTCATATCCACAGGAATGCGGAATAATATTTGAACACGTCTTTTGTGGAGAACATGATTCAGTCCCCAATTCCTATATCTCCAATTCAGCCCAACAAAATTCCGATCAGGGCTCCAACCTTCCATCTTCTCTTTCTTCTTTCCTAAGCAGTAGAGTGCTGTTAGTGAAAAATCTCCCAGTCTTATAAATTACTGCCACCACAAAGTCATATTTTCAAACCCCAGTTAATTTAACTAATTCCACCTACAAGAACACTATTCCCAAATGAAGCCACATTATGAGGTTCTGGGGCTTAGGACTTCAACATATCTTTTGGAGGGACACAATTTAACCCATAACAATGACTAAAATAAAATTCATGTTTATCTCTGACTTGCTTTCTTCTTTTGCATTCTTCTCTTCAGTTGTGTCATTGTTTGTTGTCTACTTGTTTTAGTTTGCTAAAAGCTGCTTGTGGCAATATACCAGAAATAGGTTGGCTTTTATAATGGGAATTTATTAAGATTAAAAGCTTGCATTTCTGAGGCCATGAAAGTGTCCAAATCAAGGCACCATCAGGAGACTGACTGCCAGCGATCTTGGACTCCTTCCATGTGGCAAAGTATATGGAAGCATCTGCTTTTCTTCCAGGTTTCATTGTTTCAGCTTCTGGCTGCTCTGCCTGTAACTTTTATCTCTCCCAGATTCCCCTCAGAACTCCTGGGTTCCACTCTCCATCACTGAGACTTTTTTCTCTGTGTCTGCTGCTTTTAATCCTCCATTTATAAAGGACTTCAGTAAGAGGATTAAGACCCACCCTGGGTCACACAATCTAATCAAGGGCCTTTAACAGAAGTAATTTAATCAGGGGTTCTTACCTACAATAGGTTTATATGCACATGAATGAGTTAGCTCTAAGGACATGATCTTTTCTGCGATCAACAAAAAGATTCAAACTGTCACACTACCTAATAGCCATCTTCCTCCCAATACTGGCCTTTTCTCTAGCCTATAGATCGCTCATGTTCTAGCATCTATTTTTCCTCCATATGACTCAGGGACAAATCCTGATTATTCTAAGTTATTTGTGATAAATAATTCCCTTTGCCAATGACTGATTTAGGATAAACTTATGATGTAGTTCTCATCAAGGAGGATTAAGGGAGTGGGTTGAGCTATCCAAAGAGCTGGGGGAGGGCTTGAGGAAGAAACAGGTGAACTTTGGGGAGGTAGAGGATTGTGGTTAAGAATACTATTGTGGGAGTATTCTTTTAGCAACTATGGTAGGGGAGGGTCACTGGTGCAGGATGTCGGTGGTAGGGAGATATGTGGGGAAAGGTGAACCTGGGGCATGCCTCTATGTAATATGAATGTGTTCATGTGGTCATAGAGTGTTATCTCAGTGGGTGGAGACCCACACAATAACCAACAAAATATTATACTCCCATCCTGGGAAGTCCTGCTATGCTCTCTAATAGAGTGGCAAGAATCTCTAGAGTACATAGGCAGTGCCTAATAAAAGAAAATAGATCAATACACCAAGCCCTTAATATATATATATATATTTACTTTATTTTGTACATTTAATGATTGAAAATAAAAATAATTAAAAACTAAAAAGTAAACACAGATGAATAAATATATACATTTCTCAATTAAATGTAATGGATACATATAAAAATTTTTTTGAATCAAACAATATGTTACACAATATATTTGGTTTATATTAATGCATTCATACAGTATTTGTCCTTTTGTGTCTGGCTTGCTTCACTCAACATAATGTCCTCCAGGTTCATCCATGTTGCCATATGCTTTATGACTTCATTTCTTCTTACAGCTGCATAATATTCCATCATGTGAATAGACCACAGTTTGTTTATCTATTCATCTGTTGATGGACACCTGGGTTGTTTCCAACTTTTGGCAATGGTGAATAATGTTGCTATGAACATCAGTGTGCAGATGTCTGTTCGTGTCACTGCTCTCAGTTCTTTTGGGTATATACCGAGTAGTGGTATTGCAGGGTCACATGGCAAGTCTATATTCAACTTCTTTAGGAACTGCCAAACAGTCCTCCATAGTGGTTGTACCATTCTGCATTCCCACCAACAGTGAAGAAGAGTTCCTATCTCTCCACATCCTCTCCAATACTTGTAGTTCTCTGTCTTTTTAATACTGGCCATTCTGATAGGTGTGAAATGATATCTCATTGTAGTTTTGATTTGCATTTCCCTAATCATGAGTGATGTTGAACATTTCTTCATGTGTTTTTTTGCCATTTGTATTTCTTCTTTGGAGAAATGTCTATTCAAGTCTTTTGCCCATTTTTTAATTGGGTTGTTTGTCTTTTTATTGTTGAGTTGTAACATCCCTTTATATATCCTGGATATTAAACCCTTATCAGATATGCGATTTCCCAATATTTTTTTCCCATTGAGTTGGCTGCCTTTTCACCCTTCTGACAAAGTCCTGTGAGGTGCAAAAGTGTTTAATTTTGAGGAGGTCCCATTTATCTATTTTTTCTTTTGTTGCACATGCTTTGGGTGTAGGGTCCAAGAAACCACCACCTACTACAATGTCTTGAAGATGTTTCCCTCCATTTTCTTCTAGTAGTTTTATGGTCCTGGCTTTTATATTTAGATCTTTGATCCATTTTGAGTTGATTCTTGTATAGGGAGTAAGATGGGGGTCCTCTTTCATTCCCTTGGTTATAGATATCCAGTTCTCCCAACACCTTTTGTTGAAGAGACTGTTTTTTCCCATTAGCATGGGCTTGGTAGGTTTGTCAAAAACCATTTGACTGTATAGGTGAGGGTATATTTCTGGGTTCTCAATTCTATTCCACTGATCGATGTGTCTAGCTTTATGCCAGTACCATGCTGTTTTGACTACTGTAGTTTTGCAATATGCTTCAAGGTCAAGCCCTTAATATTAATGCTTGTACTTAAAAGCCATATTCCTGTAAAACTGAAACTTAGCCTAATATCATTGCCTAAGAGTTACCTCCTGAAAACCTCCTTGTTACTCAAATGTGGCCTCTCTCTAAGCCAAACTCAGCAAATAAATATAGCACCTATGCCACAGAGTGGGGTATCACTCCTGGGAATGAGCCTCCCTGGCACTGAGGGATTATTACCAAGGGCCAACCAGTGATGCATTTGGGAAAAAACCTTGACCAAATGGGTAAACATTAAATAAAAAGAGTTTTTGTGGCTAAGAGATTTCCAAGTGAATTGGGAGGTCATTCCAGAAGTTACATTCATGCATGTCTCAGGCAGATCTCACTAACTACCACAGTAAACAAAGCTTCAAATAGGGGTGGTCCTGAGGGCTCTAGAGACATCTGGACACTATAGGTAAGACACACAACCCCATAAAATCCAAACCCCTTTGGTGGGCCTTACCTTGAAATATATTATAACCTAATTCCCTACTGTAACAGAATTAGGTTCATTTATAATTTCCCTACACATTATTCTTCTACTCCTTTTATTTGAACCATTTAATAGCACTCTACCCATTAAATATATGTCCCAGAGATTTAAGATCTTTGGTTTGTTCATATGCTGGTTGAGCCCTGAATCTCAGCAGAGTTGCAGCCAATACCTACTCTCCAGTTCATCAGACTCACCCAGGACAACTTGGCTAGTATGTGGTTGCTTATTGTTTTTTCTGATAACAGGATATCTACAGGCATATGTTCTCCACACAATGGCTAAAATACAAAATGTGAACTTCATAATTTCCAACTTTCAACCTTACTGTAAGTAAAACTATTAATTTTTATTTTCAAATGTTTCATACATACAGAAGAGTGCATAAATGTTTATAAACAGTTAAAAGAATATTAGTGAAATTAATACCACATGGGTTAAGAAATAATGACCCAGAAACTGAGTGAGTCCTTGGGAGCAGTAAAGTTCACCAGAGTCTGGGCATCTGGTCTGGCTATAATGCGGACAATGTCCTTGACCTACAGGAGAAATAATGGCCACTGGCAGTAGGCTGCTCTACATTTTTTGATTCTAAAATCACCATGTTCTATCTAAAGCTCTCAGGAATAGATATAACTGAAATCAGATTCTCAGTTGATCTAGCAACAGTGCATAGACGGGTGATCAGGAACTTCATTAGTAAATAGTAAAACAAGTCAACCACAGATAAGAATCTGGGTTAAGCTCATTAGTGCAATCTGTCCTTAGCCATTATGGAGTAAATGGGACCTGACTTGCCCTCCTACCATAAAACAAAACAGAATAAAACAATCTAGAAAACTGGACAAAATAGGAAAAACAATTGTTTTCATGCTTTGGACAACAAGCAAGGAAGGATTATAACCACTGAGAAAAGGAGAAAAATTAGGTGAGCTGCATGATCTCTCTAGCTTTGTGCCTGGGCACAGTTTCTGGAATATAGGGAGGATAGAGTTTATTCAAGTAGAGTATGGTAGTCTCATTGAGGTGAAGACACATATCAGATTTATCCAGGGAAAATATCTTTCAAAAGATAAGGGAAAATAAATTCTTTTTCAGGCAAACAAAAGCTGAGAAAATTCACCAGAAAATCTGCACTATAAGAAAAAAAGAAATTATTTGGTTAAAAGGAAAATGATGCCAGATGAGACATTGAATCTCCACAAAGGAATAGAGAACCCTGAAAAAGGTAAATATATGGGTTAATTTAAAAACATTTTTCTCATTTTTAAAAATTTCTTTAAAAGATAACTGACTGTTTAAAGCAAACATTAATAACAATGCATTGTGAGGTTAATGGCATATGTAGAAGTACATGTATGATAACAATAGTACATGGCATAGAAAGGGACAAATGGAAGTATACTATTGTAATGTTCTTGTGTTATATATGAAGTGGTATAATATTCTTTAAAAGGAATTTGTGATAACTTCAAGAAGTATATGGTAAAACCTATAGAAACTGCTAAAATGATACAACACAAAGTTATAACCAATAAAGCAATAAAGGAGATAAAATGAGATCATAAAACTTAGTCCAAAATAAGGAAAGAAAAGAGGGGGAAAACAAACAAACAAACAGATGCAATAAATATAAAACAAAAAATAAGGTGACAAATTTAAACCCAATTATATCAATGTTTACATTAAATATAAATATTTTGAACAGGTAGATATCGTGAGTCTAGATAAAAAGCAGACCCCACTATATGCTGTCTACCAGAAACACCCTTTAAATATAAAGAATAGATAGGTTGAAAAAGAAAATAAATAGTTACTATTGGTTGAAATGTTATATAAAAAGAATAATACTTAATCATCTCATCTAATTGATAAGGGATATAAGACCTAAAAGGTTCATATGACTTGCCCATAGTCACTCAGCTAGCTAGGGGTAGAGGTGAAATTTTCAGTCTAGTACTATGTTATCCAATAGAGTAGCCCTTAGTCACATAGGGGTATTTATATTTAAATTAATTAAAGTTAAATAATATTAAAAATCAAATTTCTCAGACAAATTAGCCACATTTCAGTGCTCAATAGCCATATGTGACGAGGGCTTCTAATGGGCAGTAATGGTCTAGGGCTTACTCAGTTGCAGGAGGTAGTAACAGTAAAATTTATAAGCACCCACCAAGAGCAACTTTGAGGGATATAAATGTGTATATGAAACTCATCTTAGAAGAGTCCCAAATCCAGCTGCAAAGGTTAAACAATTATTGCTTGAGTTAGAACTCTGGTGGCTATGAGAGGCAGGATACTAGAAATAAATAAGCCCAACTAAAAAGTGAATTTATTGACTCACATAATGAGATAGCTAAGAGTAGAACTCACTTTAGGCCCAAGTGGTAGTTGGATTTAGTAAGGGCTCCCAATTCTTCATCCCTCCCTGTATCCACACCCTTTCCAATATGGCTTGGCAGCTCCTTCCATCAAGAAATGGAGTCTATTTCCTTACCACTGGAATCTGGACTGTTCTTGTGACTTGCTTTGGCCACTAGAATGTGATAAAAGTAACGGTATGTCAGTTCTATGCCAAGACCTCACAAATCCTGGAACATTTTTGCTACCTTTCTTGAAACACTGTCATTGCTATGTGAACAAGCATGGGCTAGCTGGCTAGATGACTAAAAACCAGTTGTAGTCCTCTTTCTTCCAGAAAACATCCTAGACCAGTCAGCCCCCAGGTGACCACAGATATATAAGTAAGCCGAGCCAAATTAAGCTGAACAACCATATAGCAGAACTACCCAGCTGACTCATAGATTCATGAGCAATAATAAATGCTTATTATTTTAAGCCACTGAGTTTTGGGTTGTTTTTACACAACAATAGCTAACTGACATAGTACACTTGAAAGATTTGCACACAGGGACTTTAAAGGATGGCATTAAGATCTGTTTTTATTTTCTTTAACTCTTGACTGTGCTTCTGTGCTGATCCCATTCTCACATAAGACCTTCAATAAGTGGGTTAAGATGATTCTGGCCTATGTTTTTCCAACTTCAATTCCAATGGAAAAGAGCAAAGCTCTTTCACACTAAGCTCCTGCAAATATTTTGATATATACTCTTAATCTAATGGCTTGGGTCATGTGTTTATCCTTGAACTAATAACATTGAAATTTGATGTATTGAATGGTTCAGAACAATTATCCCTGGAGCATGGAGGGGATTCCTCCCCAGACAGAACTTTATTTAACTAGAATATACCATTACAGCTATGCTAGTTGTTTATGACCAGTGTTCATTATGGTTAATTGGTATAGTTTCCTATTATTGCTATAACAAATTAACATAAATGTAGTTGCTTAAAACAACATACATTTATTTTCTTATAGTTCTGGAGGTCAGAAGGGCAAAATAAGTTTTTCCTTCTGGATGCTCCAGGAAAAAATCTGTTTCCTTGCCTTTTTCACCTTCTATAGATTGCCTCATTTTTTGGCTAGTGGTCTCTTCCTCCATCTTCAAAGCACATTACTCTGACTCTGCTTCCATCACCACCTTTCCTTTTTCTCTCTGGGCCTCCTTCCTTCATCTTGTAAGGCCCTATGTGATTACATTGGCCCTGCCTGTGGAATCCAAGGTAATCGTCTCATTTCAAGATCTTTTACTGAGGCACATCTGCAAAGTCCCTTTTTCCATGTAAGATAACATAGTCACAGGTTCTGGGGATTAGGATCTGGACATCTTTGGCAGAGGTGGGACATTTTTTTGTCTACCACAGTTGGACATTTATTGTTTGCTCTTGTGATGTTTAATACTTTGACTGTCATTTTCTCACCCAATGGAAGGTGGGTTAAACCATAAAGGAAAGTCAGTGACTAATGCTATAGAGGAAATGAGAATGGAGGCAAAAAACAGTGTTCACCACATGCAACTTGATAGTAAAAACACTATAACTGCAAGAGCCCCCTGAAGGTGTTCTTAAGTTTTATGTTAGGATCTCGACCTTTTAATTATTTTTTGCTTTGTTAACACTGGCCCATATACCACCCCATTCCTATCCCAACTCCCTTTCCTCTCACTTACCCCACAATCACTTCTCTATGATTTGCCAGAATTTTTGGTGGGGAGGAACAAGAAGAAAGCATCAGGGCCTTAACAATTGGTACCATTTCCCTATCACCCTACTCAGAATCTTCCTTGACAGCATGGTCCTTCCTGTTACTTTCTTCTCCTCAGTGATCTCAAGACTTTGGGAAATGAAAGTAGCTCCTATTTATCATAATATCATGGCCCTTTATCAAACATGCTGTATGACCATGGTTAACTATTGTGCCCTCTCCGTCTTCAAAGCCGTACAGTTAAAATATGAGTTAGGATTACTTAGCCAATACTCAGACCATGAAAAACCTTCTTTAAATGGCAGTTAATAGCTTAAAATTTAAATAGAAGTGCTCAGGAACCAGAATCTCTAACTTTAAGTTCTAACCACTCACTAGCTTTGTAACCTTGGGCTAGTTACTTCTTGAAGCTTAGTTTTCTCATCTGTAAAATTAATTATAAAATATAAATATGAGGATGAAATGAAAAAATACATGTCAAGTCTTCAGCATAGCCTAGCATAACTTATTAAAATAATAGTTATTAATAAAATAATACCCACTTCCAATACTTTCAACATTTATTGTATTCCTACTATGTGTCATGCTCTATGCTAGGTGTTTTCCACATGTGTTATTTTTGGCTCCTCAAAAAAGATGTGATGAGGGAAATAAGGCACTTTGCCTTATTTAAGGTTTATCTTGCCTTATTAGTTGACTGATTGGTGGTTTAATTAAGATATAATAACAGTTAGAGTGCTCTCAAACCCAAGGAGTAGAACATCCAATTTGATTGGCTTCAACTATAAAGAGAACATACTAGTTCGTGAGACTGAAAACCAGAGTTAGAGTAGAATTAATTAGGAATTAGGCTCTACTTCTCTCTGATTTTCACAGCTTTATCGTTCTCTGTGTCTTAGCTTTGTCTTCAGATTGATTTTCCTCATGCTGCAGCAGGTCAACATGGCTGCAGCAGGTCTAAGCCATACATCCGCAGATCACACCATTCAGAAGAGGAGCAAGACTTCTCTTTCCCCAGTCATTGTGAAAGTTCTAGGTATTACTCTGATGGCACCAATTGAGGTCATGGGCTCAAACTTTAACTAATCACCATAGTTAGTGGATTCCATTTGCTTAGATTAGGTAGAGCAGGGGATGAGGTTGATTCCACTCAAAATGTATGGCTAATTCATAAAAGTTAAGCTGTGGAATAGCTGATGGCTAGCCCAGCAGCTGTCTACTATTCCAGCAATGTCTACTATCTAGTTAATAAAAGAGAAGGCAAACTAGAGGTTTAGTTAAAATTTTTTCTGCATTAAAAATGTTGCTCATAATTACTTCAGCTTTTCAAATGGGTCATTTACTCTAAAACTTGCTACTTCAGGCAAGACTCTTGTTTGCAAGTAACAGAAAACTCAACTCAAACTCATTCATACAGAAGAAGGTATGCTTTGGTTCGTGAAACTGAAAAGCACAGAAGCAGAAAAGGTCAGGCAGAGTTGGATTCAGGGATTCAAACATTTTCAGAAGGCCTCAGTCTTTCTCTGTCTCTCAGTTCTGCTCTCCTCTGTATTAGCCTTACCCCTAGAGAGGACCTTGGCAGCTTTAGGCTTATAATCTCTTAGCTTAGCATCCCCAGAGGAGAATGAGCTTCTCTTTTCCAAGAGTTCCAGCAAAAATCCAAAACTGGTTCTTATTTAGCCAAGTCTGGAACACATTCCCACTCCTGAACAACTCACTTTTATGGCAAAGGCCAAGGGGATGGATTACATCAATTAGTCAGCACTAGATAACCTGTACACCTGATAGTTACTTCTGTAAGGAAGAGAAATGGAAGCAAAGCTGGGAAAATCAAAGATGCTGCTTCTTTTGTCTAGGCAGTTTATCCCTTTATTCACCTAAACAACAAGTATTTGTTGAGAGCTTACTATAGACCTGGGTTTGTATTAGGCTCAGGGAATTGAGGGAACATGAGGTAGTCTATATAAGTTTTAAGTATATGGTATATACTAACACTATATACTTATATAGACCATATACTTATAGACTAGCAGAGAAAAGAGGTGTTAAACAATCACTATAAGATGTCATGAGTGCCATGATAGGCAAGACTCAGGGTTCCAGGGTTGATTCATCTTGCACAGGAAAAAAGGAGACTTTAGAATATATCTTTACATTTGTAAGTGGGAAAAAAAAACCCATAGTTACTTTCCTCTAAACTCTAACTTAGCTTTTTGCCCTTTGAAGCCCAAATCTGAATTACCTGATATTTACTCTGAATAGTTTCTTAGCAACCATCTCACATATATGGAAAATGGTACAAAATTGCTCTAATATAGCTGCAAGTTAAACAAATCCCAGTTATATCAAAATATTATTATATAAGCATATTTCAAAACACTTTTTAAAAAGTTTTACCATGGAGTTAAGTATATAGTCTGTCCTCACCTACCCTTTGTCCTCACTCCCCCTCTGCCCCAGTCTCACCCCCAACCCCCCAGCCTGTCATCAGTCTCTGATACCCTTCATTATCCCAGCCCTCCTTCTTCCCTCTCCTCCTGGCCCCAGTGCTGTAACTCCATTTCACTTAGAGAACTCCCTACTCCTACCCCCACCTGGGGTTTCTCACCTGGCTGATTTTTCAAAATAATAAAAAAAATTCAATTCATCTTAGCAAATATTTATTGTAACTGTTTATTGCACTGGAATGGGCTATCACACAAATGCATGGTAGCTGTTGGGAAGAAGGTTCTGGTAGGAGTGGGACAATGGTCAAACAACATATCAGAGTTTCAGGAAATTCAGCAAAGCTATAAGACTCCCATGGCTCTGGATGCACTGGGCTGATAAGTAACAGAATATAGAAAATGGGGAAGCTGGAAACAGCGGTACTGCAGGAGAGAACAAAGGACTGTATGTGCTTCTATTACAGGTGGTGTTGCCTTCTGGCTCCCCTTATGCTTCTTACTGGACATGGGAAGGTATTCAAAAGAAGCTTCTGAGTTATAATTTTTAAATGACTATGAAAAAGAAAGTATGACCCTAACAAAGAAACAGTAAAAGGCCTAGAAATTCATTCCCAATTTTTATAGTGTTTGTAAGTAGTGTTGATATAGTGTTGTTATAGTGGAATTTTTTTATTCTCCCTATTTGAAAGAAAAAAAATAAATGGAATTTTTAAACTTATTCCTATATAAAAAAAACATATCCCTATTTGAGACTAATGTTTAGTGCCTTGAAATTTATAAAACATTTTTCAATTATATAAATACATAAACATTTAAAAAATAACAAATATCACCTTTGTTCAGTCAGTATTGCAATATACCACTAATCCCTCTACCACCTCTAATTTCTATTTCCCCAAGTCTATCACTGATAGATTAATCTTCCTAGTACGTTATTCTGATATTGTTACCTCCTTGTCCAAAAATATTCAATGGCTCCTGTGATGGTTAAGTTTATGTGTCAACTTGGCTAGGTTATGGTGTCCAGTTTGGTTCAGCAGGCACTGGCCTGATTATTATTGTGAAGGTATTTCCTGTATTTAAATCATTAATCGGTTGATTGCATCTATGGCTGATCACATCTACAATAAACAAAGGAGATTGCTTTCAGCAATGAGAGAAGTCTCATCCAATCAGTTGAAGGCCTAAAATAGAGAAGGGATGATTTCAGCAGTCAGAAAGAAGAATTTCTGCCTCTACTTCAGACGAACAGCTGCTCCTGAGGAATTCATTGAAACTTTCATTGGAGTTCCTAACTTGGACCTGCCCTATAGAATTCAGATTTGCCAATTCCCACAGTTATGTGAGCTAATTCCCATAATAAATCTCATAATATTTACATATGCACATTCACACACACACATATACAACCTGACGGTTCTGTTTCCCTGGAGAACCCTGACTATTAAAGCTCCCTTCTACTTTAGAACAACATTGGCTTAGATTTCAAGTTCTCCATAATTCACTTCCTCCTTCACTTCATTTTAATTTTCCATCCTAATTTCATGTCTCTAGTGAGCTACTTTGTCCTTCAATGTGTGTCCGTCTTCTGATACTCTGTCTTTATCAGAAATGTATCCATCCTTCTAGTTCATTTCTCCTCCTGGAAATCTTTTCCAACTTTTATAGTAGTGGCTTTCAAATTGCTTTTGTCATTTGTTTTGTTTTACTGGGACCCACTGGAAGAAATATATTTTACATTGCAACCCGACTTACATATATACACATATATAAAAATAAAAGAGAACAAAAGCTTCAAGAAAGAATATTTTCACTTGCTTTGTATGAAGTACATTCATATTTTTATGGTATTGTATTCTATACTCTGTCATTCTATATTATTAAAAAATACTGGTTTCAGCCCATCAGACTGATTTCTTGACTCAGTACTAGGATTACTATTCTCCAACTGAAGACATTGCTTTAATATTTATCTCTAATGTCCCTTCCTTTATGAAGACTTTCATCTCCCTAATCAGAAACAGTCTTTCCCTTTTACTTGACAGGAGTTTGTTAGTATTGAATCACTTACTAACCCAAGACTATATATTATAGCTATTTGTGTGCATTTTAAGCCTCCTTATAATATTTTAAACATCTTGAAAGTAAGTCTTACTTCGTGTTTATTCTGTGTCTTCTTTAGGATGGAGCATGTAGTAGATTCTCACTAAAAGTTAATCAAATGAAAGAAACTTGAAATTTGTCAAGAGATGCCTCAGCCAATCTACCTTAAAAGATCTCAGTCTCTTATTTTTAGTTGAATCTGATTTAGAAATATGATAACAAAATTATTCATGGATGTGTTCTCCAATATCTATAACCAATTTACAATGATATTGAGTAATTCATCCAGATATTGCCTATTCTTATAAAACCTCCTATGTTATAACATATTTCTATATTGGTTACTTATATGGGGTAGTAACTTTTATATTTTTTCTGAATCTTATCTGATACAAAGAGAGTCTGGGAAATCCAGTCCTAGTTTCAAAGTATGAAGGAAGTGTACTGGCATAGTGGCATTTTTAATCCCTTTTATTGGAACACAATAATTAAAGATACAGTAATAATGGGAAAATTTTAAAAGAAAATCACTTGAATAAAGAGTAACATTTTTCAGAAAAGCAGTACTCAGTAACATGAAAACATTCCAAAAGGGAAATCCTTTAAATATTGTTTTTAAAAAATCTTCAAAGAGGATACCCAAGTCATGCAACTGTTCTTTAACATGAAAATCTTCAAAGCATACATTTCTCATGCAATGCTTAAAATTCTCAAAGGGTGTTCCCTCTGGAATAAAACTCTTTGAAGGTGAAATCTCCTCAATCATGTGCTTTTCAAAGAGAAAACCTTTTCCAAATTTTCTTTAAGCCAGGGACATTCTTTAAGAAGAAATTAAAGGAGTGTGGGAAGATGGTAGAGTATGAATATGCAAGAAACCATGTCCCTCTACTGCAGGGGTTCTTAACCTTTTTTGTTCCATGGACCCCTTTGCCAGTAAGGTGAAAATAACGGACCTCTTACTAAGTCCACACTATACTGTGTATGATTTAATAAATATATCACACCTTCACCAACACATCCCTACAAGAGCAATGTTTTTTTGAATTTCAATTCAAGCTCACACACCCCTGGTTAAGAACCCCTGCTCTACCAGAAGAACTATTAAACAGGCAAGAACTGCCTAACCAACGAGCTCAAAACTCCAGATTCCAGTAGAACACTGTAGAGCATCCAAGGAAGAGAAGGAGGAAGAGGCTGATAAATTATGGTAAATACCAGTAAATTGCTTTCTCTCTCTGACTGGTGATTACTGGTCCAAGTCCCCACTCTCAGGGGAGGCAGCAATGGGATCCGGCCCCTGGCACAGCTTGCTAGTGCCAGAAAGGGAAATAAAAATACCCTTTCCCATGATCTGTGATGGGCATAGGCCAATTGTTGATGATGGCTTTTGATTAGTTACCTCAGATCAATGAGGGCTCTATTCTGAGGGTGGTCATTTTTCTCTTGTCCAAAGGTGGTAGGGGAGACTTAAAGATGTTATACTTCCCCAGAGGTGCAGAGAAGAGTTGAAGGACAGCATTTTCTGGACAGTAAGTGAGTCAAGAAAGCATATCTTTTGGGAGCCATGGAAGAAGCCTCTGATGCTTTTCCTGGCTCCTTCCTTATCACTTTTCCAGGGCAGTTTGGAGCCAGTTGGAATTCCCATTGTTGGTCCTTGGTCTTGTTCTGGCTGGGAAAGACTGGCTTGAAAAACTCTGCTCCAGTATGCTCCCCCTCCCAGAATTTACCCTCCAGGCAAAGGCAACTTGAGACAATGAAAGTGGTGTAAGAAACAATTGAGGTGGATGGCCTGGAGCAATAGCTTAACTGCTTTAAATCCAGCAGTAGAACACCTTGGAGAAGGAGAAGGTCTGTATTCTGGAAAGTAGAGAGGGCATTCAAACTCTTGTAAACAGGGGAACTCCTAACTCACTAACAAGCACAAGCCCAAGACAAAGCATAGTCCCAAAAAAGACAGGGATAGCCCTGCACTTTGCATTTGTCTTGGGCTGACTTTCCTGATAAGAGAACTGACACTCAAGAAAATCCCTCTTATATCACCAGCTGGTTAAAAAACTCAAGAAACAGACATCTCAGAGAATAAATCCCAGAATGAACATTGTAAAGCATTAAAATGTACAGTGTGCAACAAATGATTACAAGACAAAGAAACAGAAAATGATGGCCCATGCAAAGAAGAAGACAAAAATCCAGAAAACACCAATGGAGAAGACTACACTATGGACAAAGACTTTAAAAAAATAATCTTCAATATGCTTGCTTTACTTTCCCAGGCTTCTCAAGCACATACCATGAAATAGATCAAGTTAAACAATAGGAATTTATTTACTCGTGGTTTTGAGGCTTAAAGAAAGTCCAAATCAAGGTGTCAAGGTGATGCTTTTTTCCTAAAGACTGCTATTTTGGGGATGGTTGTGGTCAATCTTTTGTCCTTAGCTTGTCACATGGCAAGGCATATGGTGGTATCGCTTGGTCTCTTCCTTCTGTTCCAGGTTCCTTTGAATTTCTTGCTTCCTGTTCCTTTCTCTCTGTCTGTCTGAATTACACTCCACTTCCAAAGGACTCCACATATAGAATTAAGACCCATCCTGATTGAGGTGGGCCACACCTTACCTGAAGTAGCCTTATCAAAAGGATTACTTACAATGGCTTCACACACACAGTGCTCAAGGAGATGAAAGAAAACATAGAGAAAGAATTAAAGGGTTCCAGGAAAGTAGTGAATGAACAATATGAAAATATCAATAAAGAGAAATTTTAAAACAGAACCAAACAGAACTACTGGAGTTGAAGACCACAAAACCTGAAATGAAAAATTTCCAGGAAATTTTTAGCAGCAAATTGGAGCTGGCAGAAGAAAGAATCAACAAATTAAAAAACAAAACAATTGAAATGAATTAGGCTGAGGAGCAGAAAGAGAATTATAAAGAGCAAAATTAGCCTAAGAGACCTTTGGGACACCATTAAGCATATCAATATATGCATTATAGGAATTCCAGAAGAAAAAGAAAGAGAGAAAGGCTCAGAAAGAATATTCAAAGAAATACTGACAGAAAACTCCCCAAATTTAGCAAAATAACTGAATTCAAGAAGCCCAGAAAAAACTGAACAAAAAAATACCCCATTGCATACTGATCAAACTGTCAAATGCAAGGACAAGGAGAGAGTTCTGAAAACTGCAAGAGAAAATGTGCTATATACAAGGGAGTCCTAATTAGATAGAGTGCTGATTTCTCATCAGAAACCATGGAAGCAAGAAAGCAGTGGATTGAGATATTTAAAGTGCTGAATAAAAACATTTGATACAAGAAATTTATATCTGGTAAGAATTTCTTTCAAAAATGAGGGCGAGATTAAGACTTTCCCAGAGACACAAAAGCTAAAGGAATTCAGCACCACTAGAATTGCTCTACAAGCAATGCTAAAGGGAATTCTTCAGAATGAAAGGAAAAGACACTAGATAGTGATTCAAAGAAGCATAGAGAAATAAAGACCTCCAGTAAAGGTAACTGTTTAGGTAATTATAAATGCTAGTACTACTGTATTCTGCTTTTTTTGGTATGTAACTCCACTTTTTACTACCTACAGGTACTAAAGTGCAAATGTATTGAAAGGAAAGATAAATCTATGGTTTTGGAATACAATGTTTAAGGATATAATTTGTAGCATGTACAAAAAAGGTAGGAAGACAAAGGGATATAGAAACTGTTGATGTGTATGCTATTGAGTTAAGATGGTATCAAACCTTGGGATCATTATATAGTTAGAATGTTGAATTTTAACCCCCTGATAATCACAAGTAAACATACGAAAAATATATCCGGATATAAATGAGAAGACACTCAATATAGTAAAAACAAAAAATAAAAGACATGAAAATAAGCATTAATGGAAGAATTATGGGTCAAAAGGATATAATACAAAGGTTAAATAACAAAAATGGCAGAAGAAAGTCTGCCAATATCAGTAGTGACTTTAAATGTAAATGGATTAAACTCTCCAGTAAAAAGGCAGAGATTGGCAGAATGGATGAACAAAACAAAACAAAACAAACCACACATGACTGAAATATATGCTGTCTTCAACAGACACACCTTAATTCAAAGACATATGTAGATTGAAAGAGAAAGGATGGTAAAGAATATGCCATGCAAGAAGTAACCAAAAGAGAACTGGGTAGATATACTAATATCAGATAAAATAGACTTTAAATAAAAAACAGTTGAATGACACAGGTGGACATTATATATTAATAAAGAGGTCAATTCCACAAGAAGATGTAACAATTATGAATATATATGCACCTAACAGCAGAGCCCCAAAATATATGAAGCAAATACTGGCAGATTTGATGGGAGATATTGACAGTACTACGATAATAGTAGGAGACATTAATGCACCACTTTCAATAATGGATAGGACATCTAGACAGAAGATCAATAAGGAAATAGAAGACTTGAATGATACTCTAAGCCAGCTAGACTTAACAGACATATATAGAACATTTTACCCGACACCATGGATCGTCTCCAGAATAGACCATATCTTGGGCCACACAACTCTCAATAAATTAAAAAATATTGAAATCATACAGTGTATCTTTTCTCACCACAATAGAATGATGCTAGAAAATGACAGAGGGACAAATGGAAAATTCACAAATATGCAGAAATTATACAATGTATTAGTTTTTTCTTTATAACTTTATTTCAACTTCAAAAAATACAATAACAGACAAAAGACAGCTTAACAAATTATGGAACAGGATAAATTCTGTTCAGGCACATTTATCTTATTTAACCCTAAAAACAAATCCAATTGTTTCACCAGTGTTCCAAAAGATGAGTAAATAAGCATAGATTAGTTAAATGGCATGACCAAGTTCTCCTTGTTAATGAAGAAAATTAAAAAAAAAAAAAAAAGCTTGACCATATTCACATCTCACAAAATTAAATCCCATATTCTTTTTTTGACCTGCAACATTGATATAGTACCTTCTTTGCCTTTGCTACACTAATGTTA
Organism: Cabassous unicinctus; assembly: GCA_029593785.1. Taxonomy (NCBI): domain Eukaryota; kingdom Metazoa; phylum Chordata; class Mammalia; order Cingulata; family Chlamyphoridae; genus Cabassous; species Cabassous unicinctus. The sequence continues at coordinate 19,555 of JAQZBX010042544.1, forward strand.
CAATATTATTAACTGTAGTCTACAAGTCACATTAGTTGTATTTTTCCCATGTATCAACATATTATCAAAACCATTATAATAGAGGAACATTCTTGTATTTGTATTATTAACCACAATCCTAATCTACTACCAAAATCTCTACATTATAAAGTCCCTAGATTTTCCTCTAGCTGTCTTTCAATTAACATTAAACTCCCTAGACTACCCTTTTCAGCCAAAATCACATTTATAAATCAGCAGTGTTAGTTATACTCATTATACTGTGTTACCATAAACTCCATCCATTCCCACATATTTACAATCAACCTTATTAAACATTGTACATACATTCAGTATTGGCTCCCCCTTCTCAACCCACATTCTGTCTCCTACTAACATTTACTCTATAGTTTATAGTTTAAATACTCATCATATTTAGTTCATATCAGTGAGACCATACAATATTCGTCCTTTTGTGTCTGACTTATTTCACTCAACAAAATATCCTTAAGGTTCATCCATGTCATCATATGCATCCCCAGTTCATTTCTTCTTACAGATGAATAACATTCCATCATATGTATATACCACATTTTGTTTACCCATTCTTCGGATAACAGGCACTTAGGTTGTTTCTATCTTTTAGCAATTGTAAATAATGCCACTATGAACATCAATGTGCAAATATCTGTTCATGTCCTTGCTTTCAGTTCTTCTGAATATCCTCCTAGTAGCAGGATTGTGAGATCACACAGCAGATTCCTATAAACACACAAACAACCCACACTGACCCTAGAAGAAACAGACCTCAACAAAACAAGCTCAAACAAAGAATTTGAAACAGTCATCAAAAACATCCCCAAAATCAAAAGCCCAGGACCAGGTGGCTTCACATGTGAATTCTACCAATCATTTAAAGAAGCTCTAATACCAATGTTGTTCAAACTCTTCCAAAAATTTGAATAGGGGATGTTACCAACCTCATCTATGAAGCCATCATCACCCTAGTAACAAAGCCAAATGAAGATATTTGAAAAAACAAAATTGCAGATCAATTTCTCTAATGAATATAGATACAAAAATCCTCAAAAAAATACTTTCTAACTGAATTCAAAACCACATTTAAAGAATTAATGCATATCCCATCCATTGGCCCTATGGGATCATAGCCCCCTCTCAATTAGAGATGGAGTGTGGGTTTTATACCAGGAATGCAAGAGCGGTTCAACACTAGAAAATCAATCAGTGTAAAACTTCACATTAATAAATTGAAAAAGAAAACTCACATGATCATCACAATTGATGCAGAAAAGGCATTTGACAAAATACAACATCCTGTCTTGATAAAAACACTTCAAAAGATAGGAAAAGAAGGAAACTTTCTCAATATGATAAAATGCGTATATGAATAAAGTGCATATATGAGTTCAGCAGGATTTCATTGACTGCAAAGTAGATAGTAGACCAAATAGTGGGGCTCCTGAGGGCTCTTGAGACATCCAGACACTGTAGTCAGGGCAGATAGCTCAGGATTTTGGTGCCCTGTCAGTGGGCCCTACTCTGGAAATTATGCTCCCTAGCATGACAGAGTTGGATTCAGTTGTGGTTTCCCTACACATGGCTCTTCTGTTCTTCTCTTTGAACCTATAATTAGTACTAGACTTGGTAGTTGTACATCAAAGGGACTTAAATCTTTGGGATGTCCATGTGCTAGCTGGGCCCTGAATCTCAACAGAGTTGCAACACCTACTCTCCGGTTCACTGGTCTCACCCAGGACAACTAACAAGGAGGTGATGATGAACTACTACCATACCAAGGAACTGAGAGAGTCTGCAACTGCAAGCAAGAGAATCCCATCCATTGGCCCTATGGGATCATAGCTCCCTCTCAATTAGAGGTGGAGTGGACATCACCATCCCAGACTCTTCAGGATTGGGGAATGAACTATGGACTAAAGTGGACTTACTGGTGTTCTGCTGTAGACTTGTTTTGATTCTTATCAATGGAAGAAATTATATCACTGATGTGGAGGCAGTGGCCATTGGAGGTTCTGAGGGCAGAGAAAGGGCAAAACAGGTATAGTATGGGGGCATTGTCGGGACTTGGGAATTGTCCTGAATGACATTGCAACAGCAGATGCAGGCCATTATATATCTTGCCATAAGCTGTGGAATTGGGTGGGAGAGAGTGTGACATATAATGTAAACTTTAGTCCATGCTTAGTGGCAATGCTCCAAAATGTGCTCATCAATTGCAATGAATGTATCTCACTGGTAGGGGATGTTGTTGATGTGGGAAAATCTGGGAGGTGTGGGGAGTGGGGCATTTGGGAATCCCCTATATTATTTATGTGGCATTTGTATAATCTGACTGTCTTAAAAAATAAAAACAACACACAGCTAACATTGTACTCAAGGTGACAGAATGAAAGCTTTACTTTTG
>JAQZBX010042545.1:0-21976 GCA_029593785.1 Cabassous unicinctus
GCAAGCCATGAGGAAATGTGCATTTTCTAAGTAAAAGGGTGTTAGAAAGAACCTATGACAGGATTTAGTCTTTCTGGCCTTGCTTGGATAATTCAGGGGAGTGTATAAAGACTCAAAAGTCTGTTTGTAGATTGGATGTTTTCAGAAAGGAGCAATTCTATGATTGGTTATCTCAATAAATCTTATCTATTTTTAGGGCAGTCTAAAGTAAGAATAAAGCTATAGTTAGCAAAATAATAGCAGTAAGACAGAATACATTTGGTGTTTTTGGGTTGCATACTGAGGATCTCCCAGGCAGCCCCCAGTCTTTCTCAGATACACTTGTTAGAATCCTGCAGCAAATATATTGAGAGTAAATGCAAACCCCATGAATCTAGGTTTCTCTTCTTTTTTCCAACTGAAACTCTAGCATTTAGAGTTAAAAATTTAGAGTTAAAAATTCTTTATAATTTGGAAATTTTCTTTTGTATCTGCTTCTACTATGGCCATCTCTTTCTTCCACTCTCTGATAAGTTTGAAAAGATTCATTTGTTACATGTATTTGAGGGTCTTGTCCTTTCTTGAAATTCAAATTACTTGGATGTTTTCAAGTTCAACTTTCTGCTGGGCTTATGAAATCCTATACATTTCTTTTAATTTATTTGGCTTTTTAAAAATTGTTAGAGTTGCAACAATAATGTTTTTACAGATTTCTTCAGCCTAAATAGAAGTGGAAGTTCTTATTCTCTTTTAATTTCTTTCAACTGTGGTTGCCTCATATAACTCCTTTCTGGATAACTCCACACTTGCTTGAATAATATCTACCTGGGGTTCTAGTTTGTACCTTGAAAATGTTAATGGAACCTCAGATTCATTATAGGTAAAACTGGCCTCATCAACTTTACATTCTGAAATATTCTCCTTCTTCTACACTCTCTTCCTTCATTTTATTCTCCTCATTTTCTCCTCCTCCTTTTCTTTCTTCTCCTCCTCCCCTTCCTTCTCCTTCTCCATCTTTTTCTGAGTCTGCTTCTATTTTTAGCATCTGCATCTTATAGTTCACCCATGATAAAAACCTGTAAATTCTAGATGTATCAACCAACAGAACGGTTTGTCAAATCTAGTGAAACCAATTTTTTCCTACTTCTTCTACTTTTTTTAAGGTGGTACCTGGGAATGAACCCAGGACCTTGTACATGGGAAGCAGGTGCTCAACCACTGATCTGCTTCAGTTCCCCTCCTTTTAAGTTATGAATTTTTTTAAAGGAGGAACCAGGGGTTGAACCCAGAGCCTAGTACATGGGAAGCTGCTGTCCTCACTTATTAAAAACATTTCTTTCTCTCTTATTTCTACCATTCAGTTAATGAAGACCTTCATTACTTCATAAAGTATGATCAGAAGACCTAATAATCCGTGGATTAAGTGAAAATATCATTTCTTGGTTTAATAACAGCCACTCTATAAGGTATGAAATGGTATGTCATTATGGTTTTGATCTGCATTTCCCTAATAACTAGTGATGTTGAGCATTTTTTCATGTGCTTTTAGACCATTTGTATTTCCACTTTGGAGAAACATCCATTCAAGTCTTTCACCCAATCTTTAATTGGTTTCCATGTCTTTTTATCATTGTGATATAATATCTCTTTATAGAACATGGATATCAAACCTTATTGGATATATAGTTTCCAAATATTTTCTCACATTGAATAGGCTGCCTTTTTAATTTATTAACAAAATCTTTTGAAGAACGAAAGTGTTTAATTTTGAGGAGGAACCATTTTTCTATTTTTTCCTTTCTTTGCTTATGCTTTGGGTGTAAGGTTGAAGAAACTACCACCTACCACAAGACCTTAAAGATGTTTTCCTAGAGTTACTTCTGGGAGTTTTATGGTTGTTGCTTTTTATATTTAGGTCCTTGATCCATTTTGAGTTAATTTCTGTATAAGGTGCGAGATAGGGGACCTCTTTATTTCTTTTGGATATGAATATCCAGTTCTCTAAGCACCATTTTATGAATACTGTTCTGGCCCAGCTGGTGACTTTCACAGCCTTGTCAAAAATCACTTGACTGTTGAGGTGTGGATCTATTTTTGAGTTCTCAATTCAGTTCCATTGCTGAATATGTCTGTCTTTATGTTTGTACCATGTTATTTTTATAATTGCAGCCAAGAAATGTGCTTTAAAGTCAGGAAGTGAGAGTCCTCCAACTTCATTTTCTTTTTAATTTTTTTTTGTGTGTGTGTTCAGGGTCACTTAATTTTCCAAATAAATTTGATAATTGGCTTTTCAACTTGTGTAAAAAGTATGTTGGAATTTTTATTGGGATTGCTTTGAATTTGTAAATCAGTTTTGATAGAACTGGCATCTTAATGATATTTAGTCTTCCAGTCCATGAACATGGAATGCTTTTCCATTTATTTAAGTCTTCCTTGGTTTCTTTTAGCAATGTTTTATAGTTTTCTGAATACAAGTCCTTTATGTCCTTGGTTCATTACTAAATATTTGATTCTTTTAATACCTATAATAAATGGAATTATTTTTTCTGATATTCTGCTCAGATTGCTCAATAGTATTATATAGAAGTCTACTAATTTTTGAATCTTAATTTGTATCCCACCACTTTGCTGAAATCTTCTATTAGTTTTAGTAACTTTGCTGTGAATTTTTAATATTTTCTATATATAGGATTATAACATCAATGAATAGTGATAGGTTTACTTCTTCCTTTCCTATTTGGGTGACTTTTATTTCTTTATCTAGCCTAATTGATCTAGCTAGAATTTCTAGCACAATATTGAATAACAGTGGTCACAGTGGGCATCCTTTTCTTGTTCATCATCTCAGCAGGAAAACTTTCAGTCTGTCTCCACTGAGTACAATGTTAGCTGTGGGTTTATTATATATGCATATTACAATATTGAGAAAGCTTCCTTCTAGTCCTATCTTTTGCAGTGTTTTTTAACAAGAAAGAATGCTGTATTTTGTCAAATACTTTTTTGCCTCAATCAAGAGGATCATGGGATTTTTCTTCTTCCATTTATCAATGTGGTTTATTACACTAATTGATTTTCTTGCATGGAACCACCCTCACATACCTAGGATAAAATCCATTTGATTGGGGTGTATAATTCTTTTAATGTGCTTTTAGATTTGATTTGCAAGTATTTTGTTGAGGAATTTACATCTGTGTTCATTAGAGATACTGGTCTGTAGCTTTCTTTTTTCAAAATCTCTTTGTCTGGCTTTGGTATTAGAGTGATTTTGGCTTCATAGAACGATTTTGGTAGCATTCTTTCCTGTTCAATTTCATGGAAGAGCTTGACTAAGATTGATAGTAGATTATCTTTGAATGATTGGTAGAATTCACCTATGAAGCCATTTGGTCCTGGACTTTTCATCTTTGGGAAGTTTTTTTTTAGTATATTTTATTAATTTTATTTTATTTTTAAAAGATATTTAGATTATATAAATCCCACACAAAAACACAGGAGATTCCTTTATGCCCTGCTTCCCATACCTGCCACACCAACAACATCCCTCACCAGTGTGGCACATTTGCCACAAGTGACGAAAACACCCTAAAGCACTGCCACCAGTCTTGGACTACATTTCAAATTGTAGTCTACACTCTCTCCCTCACAGTCCTGCAGTTCATGGCAAGACATGCAATGTCCCACATCTGTCATTGCAATGTCATTCAGGAAAACTCCCAAGTCCTCAAAATGCCCCCACATTTCACCTGCATTTCCCTCTCCCTGCCCCCAGAATCTCCATTGGCCTCTGCCCCTACATGAATGATACAATTCCTTCCATTGCTAGAATCACAACAAGTTTACAGTAGAACACCAGAAACTCCACTCTAGTTAATTCCCCAATTCTGACCACTCTGGGATGGTGCTGCCCACTCCACCTCCAATTGAGAGGAGGCTCTAACTCCATGGGGCAGATGGATGGGACTCCCCAACCTGCAGCCGTAGACTCTCTCGGTTCCTTGGGATGGTCGTTGTCCATCATCATCTCCTTGTTGTCCTGGGTGAGTCCAATGAACTGGAGAATAAGTATTGCAACTCTATTGAATTTCACGGCCCACCTGGCACATTGACAGCCCAGAAATTAAAGTCTCTTGGACATACGCTGACCAATTCCAGCACCAACTACAGGTTCAAATAAAGGTACAGAAGAGACATGTGTAGAAAAGTCATATCTGAATCCAAATCTGTCACACTCAGGAGCACAAACTCCACAGTTAGGCCACTGGCAAGGCACCAAACTCTGGAGCTATCTGCCATGACCATGGATCCTGGGTGTCTCCAGAGCCCTCAGGGTCCCCACTATTTGGGGGATAGTATCTAACTTGGCTGTCTATGAGATACTGCTGAGACATAAATAAGTGTTACCTCTCTGATGAACTCCTGACTCACTTTTGTCTTTACATTTTCCTCCTTTTATTCAAGGTCTTTTTCCAGTTGTATCACCAGCCAGTGCTTTGTAGTAATTCCTTGGTGCCGGGGAGGCTCATCCCTGGGAGTTGTGCCCCACTCTGGGAGGAATATAATGCATTTATGTACTGAGTTTGGCTTAGAAAGAGTCCACATTTGAGCAACAAGGAGGATCTCAGGAAGCAACTCTTAGGCACTTTTGAACACTAGGCTATGTGTTCAAAAGGCACGCAACCATAGTCATCAACATCAAGGGCCATTAATGGACCATCCCTCTCCAGTATTCATTGCCCCTGCACTTGGAGGATTGTTGTTGTTCCATTAGAGAATGTGGCGGAACTCCCCAGAATGGGAATTCAATAATCTTTCAGTTGTTGTGTGAATCTCCACCCACTGTGGCAATGTTCCATGAACATTTGAACATGTTTATATACCTTATATATAAGCCCAGATGAACTTCGTCCCATGTATCCCCCATCACTGACAGCCCACCTCATTGATCCTCCCCTGCCATAGTTGTAACCCTTCTGTGATCCAAAACCTCTTCAAAAATGAAGCCAGGAAAATTGCCAAATAAGATTATTAGGAAAATGAAATAATAATGATAGGTTTAAATATAAGAAATAAAATACATAATATTTTAGAGAAACTAAGACTGAAATAAAGTAAAAAAGATTGGGACATTAAAAAAATGAAAAACATGAATAAAATAAAATAAAATAAATTATTTTTTTGATGTTTTTCCTTTCATCACTGTAATATCAGTTGTTCTGTATGTACAGTGGCATTTTTATCCATTTCTTCCCCAGTGTCTTACTTTTTTTTTTTTTTAATATCATCTTCAGAGAAGTTTTAAGTCACAATAAGATTACACACAGAATAGAGCGGACTCCCATATACCCAACATCCTCCTCTTTTCCCCCTTCCCTATTAATAATCTTTTTACATGTGGATGTTTATACATCAGTTGAAAGAAATGTACGATCCACAGGGAGGGTTTTTGATGACTGTTTCAATATCTTTACATGTGATTGGTTTGTTGAGGTCTTCTATTTCTTCTAGATATAGTATAGGTTGTTTATGTGTTTCTAGGAATTTGTCCATTTCATCTTCCTTTTCTATGAACAGTTGTTCATAGTATCATCTTATGATCTTTCTTATTTCTGTGGGTACCATGGCAATATCTTTTCACTCATTTCTGATTTTATTTATTTGAATTTTCTCTCTTTTGTGCTCCCCTGACCCATTTATCAAGTAACACAAAAAAGCTGCCAGGTTTGATTGGGGACTGGAATAAGAGAATGCTTTGTAACAGGTAAAGATTGTTATGCAAGCTGCTTTGTCACATGGGCCACAATGATCCAGCATATCCAATGGTGCTTGAAGTGCCAGTAGCATTTGAAGATCCTGGCAGGAGACTCTGTCATGGTTCCAAATGAGAATCACCAGTGCAAACAAATGGGATTTGGGGGCAAAGGTGGGCATCCTTTGCATACAATTACTTTTCTTTTGAGAAACTGCATTTAGCTTACAATTGGGCCTTAATAGAGATTGAATGTTTATCCACGGAACCACCTACTTACCATGAGAATTGAGCTGCCCATCATAAAATATCTGACCCACCAAGCCATTAATTTGGGCAAGCACTGAAGCACCCCATCATCAAATAGAAATAGCTTATAAGGGATGAGGCTTTAGCAGGCCCTGAAAGCACAAGTAAGTTACTGAAGGAGTGTCTCAAATGCTCATGGCTTCCACTATTTCCACCTTACCTCTCTTACCCATCCCACAGCTTTGGCTTCTTAGGGAGTGCCTCATAAGAAGTGAAAACTTGTAACTAGTTTACAGAATGTTTAATACAATATACAAACAACACTCAAAAGTGGACAGCTGCAGCACTACGGCTCCTTTTTAGGATATTCATAAAGGACAGTTGTGCGGGGAAATTCTCCCAGGGGCCAGAATAGTTTATTTTGCTTGGAAGAAAAAATAAAAGTGCATTTGTATAGATTTATGGGCTGTGGTTAGTAGTTTGACAGGAATGTCAAGGTTTAGAAGGAACATATTGGAAAATTAGAGACTGTTAATGGGGAGAGGTGTGTGGATAGAATTTTCTGAATTGTTGTAAAATATGAAGATATTTGTGTCTCAAGTAAATGCTCATTAGACAGTTTCATTATTAGAGGAGGATTTTATAATCAAGTGGATAGGATGTCATGTTCAGTAATACCAGTCAGCCTTTTCTCCAGCTGCTTCTATCATTCTCCAAAGACTCATGAACAAAGTTGTGATTCAAATGGAGATTATGCCTGGGCTCCATATCATGGACTTCCACTCACCAAGGCTGACCTGGATATAGCCGCTGCTGTGTGTTAATTTGACAGCAGCAGAGACAAATACTCAGTCCCTGATATGTCACAATACCCTAGGTGTATCTGCTAAATGGTGACAAGTTGGTTATATTAAACCACTTTCATCATGAAAAGGGCAGCATTTTGTTTTTACTGGAAAAGGCAAGGTATCTGCCATGTCTATCTTCTGTGCACCTTATTGAATGCCATATCTACCATCCTGGTATCCACAAGCATTCCTTTTCTCAAGTAAATAACTTTACAGCAAGTACCATGTCATCAGTGGGTCCATGATCACGGGATTCACTAATCATACCATGTGGCCAATCATGCTGAATCAGCTAGATTGATAGAGCCATGGAATGGCCTTTTGAAGGCTCAATCACTATGTCAACAAGGGAGCAGTACCTTGCAGAGCTGGATAAATTTTCTTCAATGGAATATATTTTTTCTAGAATATTGTCCTCTCTAGGGTGCTGTTTATCCCATTGCCAGCATTCCTGGACCCAGGATGACAGGGTAGAAATGGGAATGACACCAATCACTATTACTCACATGATCAACTAACAATATTTTTGCTTCTTATCCCTGCAACTTTAAGCACTACTGGCCAGGTAGTCTCCAAAAGGAAGAGGGCTTCCATCAGGAAGGATACAAATGATTACATTGAACTGGAACATCAAACTGAGGGCTTGTCATTTTGGTCTCCTCATGCTTCTGAATCAATGGGATAAAAGGGAGCCACAGTACTAATGGGGAAATTGATTCTGATTACCAAGGAAAATTGGACATCTAACAGTGGTAAGGAAAAGTTTGTATGGAATGCAAGAGATTCCCTAGTGTATCTCCAAGAAATACAATGCCCTGTGATTAAGTTAATGGAAAAAAAAAAAAAAAAAACACTCAAACTAGCCTTGATTACTAATGGCTTAAGTTCTCCAGGAATGAAGGTTTGTGTCACTCTATGAAGGAAAAGACCATGAGGTACTTACTGAGGGTAAAGGGAATATGAAATAGGTAGTGGATGTAAGTACTTATAAATACTAGCTATATCATATTACCTGTTACAGAAACAAAGACTGTAATTGTTGAGTATATTCTATTATGTTGTTATGAATTCATTTATTACTGTATCTGTGCTTCCTTGCCCATGAATATCTCTCTTCCATTGACTTTTAACTTCTTCCTCTATGGCCTTCTCCAGCCTGTGTTTTCCAATTTGTTTTCTTCATAAAGTCCTCAGTAATAAGACCCACCCTCATTCATTCTGGCCACATCTTAAATGAAAAGAATATATTAAAAGTGTCCTATTCACAAAAGTGTTTACACCCACAGATAAGGGGATTAAAATAAGGATCATGACTAAATTGGGGTCTGTAATTTGATCTACCACATTCTACCCTCTAGAATACAAAAAGACATTGGTTTCTGCCATACAGAATATATTCATGCATCCCAACAACTGGAAATCCTTATGTCATGTCAGTAACAACTCAAAGCCAAAATACTCATCAGAATCAGTTGTGGGCATGGTCTACCTTAGGACAAAATTTCTCTATATTCTGTGGATCTGTGAAACCTGGAAAACAACTTATCTGAATCCAAAATACAACAGAGGGACAGGCTTACGACAGACATCCCCATTCCAGAGGAGAGAAATTGGAAGGAAAATGATATCAATTTTCTCAAACAAGTTTGAAATCTTGCCTTGAAATTAGATTTCATGGTCCAAGATTCATCTGTTGGATCAATGTTTTGTCCTCCTGGTCTGCTGGAATGACAGCCATCCCTTTCCAAGAATCTGGACAGTGGTCCTGCTCTCTGCAAACAATATGAAACTATGTCCCACCCTCTCCAAGCATTGGAATTGTGGGCAGACTCTCTGAAGAACACATCATCTTTCAATGGGGTGGGAACACAAGTATTCCTGAATATAGGGACGGAAGATCCATCCCCTCCAAGTCATTGGTCAGAAATCCTGCCCAACACAAAGGTATGACCTGAGGAAATGTCATCAGTGCTGTTAAATAAAAACTTCTAAACAAAAACAAAAGAAAGAAAAAGTAAAAAAAAAAAGTAATTTTGAATAAATTAACATGAGTGATGACTAAAATCATTTCACTACTCCAGACATCATTTTGTTTTTCTACACAATGAGGAATTTTCACCAGATCTGTTGTTTAGAGCCTGGCTGCCAATCAGAAGCTTATAGAAGATTGGAAAAAATAAAATTTCTGCAGGCTTTTCTTTGTCTGCCAATGTTAAATTTCTCTTCTTGTGTCCAAGGCATATGTGTGTGTGCATGTGTATGTGTGTATTACTATTTCATCTGAGTAAATATATACTAATAATTAGAATTCACAAAATTACCTCATTTATGAAGACTTCAAGAGGCTTATAATTTTAATTTCTGCTTCTCTACATGACTATGGAATTTCTGCCTGCTTTTAATCATTTTGCATAATAGTACTTTGAATAAGCTCAAAATGTATACCTAATGCATTCTAAACACTACATGTCACGATTTAAACAGAGTAGATGTATAATGAATTTAGATGACTGTAAATGTATGTGCTAGATTATTTGAGACATATGTTATGGTTTTAGATTCTTGTGGTTCACTATATATATATTGATTTCTTGCAATATAAAATGGGTTATGCTTCCAGGATGAGGAGACTTTAGCTTGGAGAAATTAAGGACTAGTCCATGTCAGAGCTACGATCTAAGTTTTTTTTATGATCTAAGCTATGTCTCATATTTTAAGATATGTGAGACTGAATATAACATGAAAATGACCAAGAAACTCTGACCCAATATCAGCAGCAATCAGAAAAGAAAACTATGACCTGCAACCTGCAAAAATTGATATAAATGCAATAAATATTTTCGGAAGTCAAACAAAATACCTGTAACAATTCACCCAGTAGCAAGGATTAATGAATAAGTGAAAGCTTTCCTAATTTTTGCATCCACTTCCAACTCAGGGCCAAATGAACAAAGGCAAATGTGCTCTCCCAAACAATCTCATAGGATGCCCCACTTCTAGTTAACCTCCCCTTTGCCTCCCCTTTGCCTGTTACCTTTGATAACAGCTTCTGATCAAGACCTATCTGAAGTCTTCCCCCTTTTTTTCCCAACTGTACAACTTTCCCATTTCCTTGCTTGACTTTAAGTCTCTGCGAAATTCAAGCAATGTTGATTGTTTCCCATGCTATAAGTTCTGAATAAATAGCCTTTGTTCACATTTGAGCATTCTTCATTAATGTCCATATTTATATGTTGACACTCCACTGTGAACTGGTCTCCATTGTCTATTTTTGTGAACTTCAGTCTTCCATTAGTTGCACTACTCAGAAAGTTCCCTTGTGCAGTTGAAATAAGTAGCATCATGTCTCAAAGCCTCAAAGACTGATGAGCTTGAGGTTCTCACCAGACCAGTATCCATTTGGAAATATTTTGCTGTGTATAACTAAAATAACTGGATAAGCTTCTCATTCTATCATGATTTTGTCCTTTGAGCTTGCCTTTAATCCAGAGAGAGCATTCTCTGGTCTTCCCCCTGCTGGGGACATGGATTGTCAGGATTTAATTTGGCAGTATACATGTGTCAGGTAGGGGGCCTGAGACAAGAGATGGATGAACAATACCTTTTGACAGAATGTTGCTGGCTATCCTTGGGTCCTTTATATTTGAATCTTCCCCTCCTCCAGGAAAAACTCCTGTTTCTTATATATGTACTTACTGTCATTATATGTTTCAAACATCTTTCCAAATAGCATAACTTCATCCAGGATATTTTGGGCTTTTGGCGGCCACTTTGGGGAACATTTGACTTAAAGAAAATTGTTCATTTAGGACTCACCTCAGAAAAGAAAGGGAATAAGATTTCTTAGGCCCAAAGGATAACATTTTTTATTGGTATGCAAAGGCCTCTAAATGAAGTTCTGAATAAAAATTGCTCCATTAAAGATTTATTTAACAACGCTAATAAGAAATTTGAAAACTTAAGTAATAACTAGACTCATTATCCTAGTACATTGCACCTCTTCTTGTATTGCAGTTACTTTCCAATTTCCATATCTCTCTCGTCCTTCTTATTCTTTTGCTCTCTCTGCTTCTACAACTCTGACAACTCCTCCCTTCATTTTTCCTCATCTAGAGCTCTTATATTTTCCCAAAGATTCTCCACAAATCCAACAATGCCTGGTGCCTCTGAAGACACATCCTTCACATGAGACAGGTATGCTGACAACTCTAGAATTTAAATTATGGACCCAAACTAAATTAAGAACTATGATATAAAGACATCTCTAAACCAAATAAGACAAACAAATATTCATATATCAATTTAGAATTCTTTTGTGTGCATATGATTCAGTGTTAACTGACCTATTTCAACTTAAACACATGTTGATTAGAATCTTAAATTCTACATCTTGGACAGTAAAACTGATTGAACTGATCCAGAAAGTGTCCTCTTTCAACATTAAATGTGTTTGTCAAAAAAAAAGCTCACAACATAGAGCAAATCCTCCTCAAAGCTATAACTAAAATACCTTCAATAAAAATTGATTGAACAGAACAAAACTCATTCATGGAAATGGAAAGAAAAATAGGAGATATTTGTGATAAATTAGAAAATACCATTTGACAACATTAAGGAATTAAGAAGGCTATAATGTAACAGCAGCCTTTTCATTCCATTTTGCCAAAGAATTAAAACATGAGATTGGAGACCTAATTCATTAATAAAAATCAGAATGGGAAATAACCCACTTGTCTGAACTAAAATGCCTGATAGAACATTTTAAAAGAGCTATAGAATAAAACCAAGTCAAAAATCATGTTGCTCTGAAGTTCAAACAGCTGAGTGGTCCATTCATGTGACAGAGGAATCCAGGAGAACTAGCAGTCAGTCTCCAGGAAGAAAGCAGGAGTTGGATGAAGTCTTGATTTAGCCATGTTCATGACTTCGAAATTCACGTGTTGGGGGAAAATATGTGGCGCAAGCAATTGGGCTCCCATCTACCATATAAGAGGTCCAGGGTTTGATTCCCTAGGTCTCCTGGTGAAAAGCAAGCTGGCTTGCATGGCAAGCTCACCTAAGCAGAGAACTGGCCCATGTGGAGCGCTGGCCCATGCGGAATGCTGTCCCGCACAAGAGTTCTGGCCTGTGCAGGAATGCTGGCCTGCACAGAGAGCTAGTGCAGCAAGATGATGCAAGAAAAAGAGACAGAAGAGAGACAATAAGAGATGCAGCAGACCAGGGAGATGAGGTGGCGCAAGAGATTGAGCACCTTTCTCCCACTCTGAAAGTTCCCTAGAATTGGTTTCTGGTGCTACCTAAAGAAAAGACAAGCACAGAAGAACACACAGAGAGCAGACAGTGAATGCAAAACAATGGGGAGGGATAAATAAATAAATCTTTTAAAAAAATGTGCTGGGAAGATAGTGGCATAGGGAGTTCCAGGATTCTGTCCATGCAACAAGACAGCCATTAACAGGCAGGAAATGTTAAAGCAAATGATTTCATTCTGGAGGCCAGAAGAACACTGAACAACATCCAGGGAGGAGTGGAAGCAAGAGCACAATAAACTACAGACAAAAACATTGAGTTGCACTCTTTGCTTGTTGTGGTCATTGCCCATCCCTCACTCTCACAGCAGGCTGCTTTGGGATCAAAACCCTGGCTAGTTTGTGGGTGATAAAAAGGTACATATGAACTTCTTAACCAAGAACAGAGATAGATACAGCAGATTGCTGTTCACAGCCTTTGATAAGTAAATTCGTATCAATGAGTCCCAGCTCTGGGCTATTATTGCAATTCATCCCAGGCAAAGGTGGCAGCAGAAATTGTTTTCAAGCCCAGCCTGGAGAGGGGCAGATGCTGTGGAGACTTAAAGATGCAGTGCTTCCACAGGGCTGAAGGGGACAGTTATGTGAAAGACTGTATTTGTTGTGCAGGCTGGTAAAGCAAAGCTTTTGGGAGCCTTCAAAGAGGCTTTTGGTCTTTGCTGATCCTCCATCAGGCACTTTGGAGCCAGTCTTCATCACCTTTTTGGGACCCTGGCCCTGTTTT
Source organism: Cabassous unicinctus (assembly GCA_029593785.1). Classification (NCBI taxonomy): domain Eukaryota; kingdom Metazoa; phylum Chordata; class Mammalia; order Cingulata; family Chlamyphoridae; genus Cabassous; species Cabassous unicinctus. Next base: position 12,856 of record JAQZBX010042545.1, read on the forward strand.
GGATGGGAAATATTAACTTGGAAAAGAATTCTCTGGTGTGACCCTCTTCCCAGAATTTGCTCTCTGGCAAAAGTAACTAGAGACAAAGAAAGGAATAGAAAAAACTTAAGATGCAAAACAAACAAACAAACAAAAAAAGAATGACCAAGATTCCTGGAGAAGGAACGGAGGAAAGAAGCTTTCTCTTGGAGGTGAAACAATTAAACTAAAATGCAATATTAAAAATTATGCAGTATATCCAGGTCAAGAAACAGATGAAGAGCTGAAAAAAATCTAATCAGTTAAATATTGGCTAGTCTAAAGGTCTAGAATAAAACAGACTAATGATAAAATAAGATCTTTAACACAAAGACAATCAACAATAAAACCTTACGCTAAAGAAAAAAACTGACATTCAGTGTAAACACTTTAATATAATCTGAAGTCTAGATATCAGCAAAAAAAAAAAAAATGATAAGCCATGTTAAGAAGCAAGAAATGGAACAAAGGAACAAATTAAAATGTCAGAGAGGATACAGAATTTGGAACAGCTAATCAAACATATTCAAACAAGTCTCCTGAATCAATTCAAGGAGATGAAAGAAAATACAGCTAAAATGATAGCAGATATTAAGAAGACAATGAGTGAGCATAAATAAATATTTGAACTTATAAAAAGAAACATTAAAAAATTACCGAGATGAAAAGTATAATAAAGAGATTAAAACACAATAAAGTCATATAAAGGAGATTTGAAGAGACAGAAGAAAGAATCAGTGAGTTGAAAGAATGGAAAATGAAAACTTACAGACAGAAGAACATATAGAGAAAAGAATTGAAGACATTGAGCAGAGTCTCAGGGATTTGAATGAAAGCATGAAGTGCACAAACATATCCATCATGGGTGAAAAGGATAAGGAAAAGGGAAAAGGGGCAGAAAGAATATTTTAGGAAATAATGGCTGAAAATATCCCAAACCTTATGGAAGACATCAGTATACATGCCTAAGAAGCATAACATACTCTAACTAGAATAAATTCTAATAGAACTTCTCTTTGAAAGCAATAAGAAAAAAAGCAATTCATTACATACAAGGGATCCACAATGAGTAGGTACCAATTTCTCATCAGAAACCAATAAAGGTGAGAAGACAGTGATATTTAAGGTATTGTATTAGTAAGTCAAAGGGGTGTTGATGCAAAAAAACAGAAATTTCATGGTTTTTATAAGGGGTATTTATTTGGGGTAGAAGCCCTAAAGAGTCACAAGGCTCTAAGAGTCCAAATCAAGGTAGCATAAGAGGTAGTTTCTCACCCACAGTCTGTTGCCATGTGTTGATGCAAGATGGTGGGCAATATCTGCAATGGTTCAATCTTCCTCCTTCTCCAAGACTCCATGGTCCCAGCTTCTTCCAATCTCAGCCACAGGCTGGGACAAGTCTTATCTCTTTCCCAGGGCTCATTTCTCTCCAGGCTCAGCTGCTCTGTTCTCTCCACAAGGCCACGCTTAAATTATCAGATGAATGACTCATACCTCTTTCCAGGGCCTCTGCCAAGAATAAAGAAGCTTTTTCTCTTTTCTCACATATCTGCTTCTCTGTGTATTTTCCTCCCATGGTCCAGAAACAAAATCCCAGCATCAAAATTCTAACATCCTCTTCTGCCATGTTGATTTTTATGTGAGTCCCTGCCTACCAAGGGAGTGGGTACAATGTCTTACTGACATGGCCTAATCAAAGTCTTAATCATTATTTAATCAAGCAAAAGTGAAACCTCTGAATCCAATCCAATCTAATATGCCCAGAGAAATAGACCAGTTCACAAACATAATCCCATATCTATTTTTGGAATTCATATACAATATCAAACTGCTATACTCCACCCTCTGAATTGCAAAAAGACATTACAATATTCAAAAAAATCCTTAAATCAGTACAATGCTAAATACAGAATCATATAACAATCAGTTTAAAGATATACAGTTTGTCTTCAGGCAAAGTCCCATTTGGCTGTAGACCTCTGAAACTTACAAAACCAGTTATCTGCTTTCAATATACAAATAAAGAGACAAAAGATAAACAATTTCTTTACAGAAAGGAGAAATTGGGAGGAAACATGAGTCATGGGTCCCCTGCAGTTCTGTAAACCTGCATGGCATACTTAATTAGATGTCAATGTCTGTAAGTCATTCTTAAGATGATGGTTTCTTCTCCCTGGGGCCACATGCCCCCCCCCCCTTTCCACAGGCTTGCCCAATGGCCATTTTCTTGGTTCCACCCTCATCAAGCTTCTGTGTAGTGACCAAGCTCCAGACCTCAACATCCAAGTATGTTGGGGTGGAGGCCACAATTTACCTAATCTTTGTGTTAGAGCCTTAACGCCCCTAGTATAGAAAATTGAAGACAACATCCTAACCTTTGGCATACAAAGCAACAAGTTGGTGACCTGGCCTTCCTTAAACCATGGGGGACAGGCCCACCCCTTTTAGAACTATGGATCTTTGACCTCAAACTCTCTAATCCCCGGGGAATATAGTTCACCCTCTCTGTACCCTGGGGAGGCAAAACTTTCTCTGAACATCAGGTGGGAAAATCCACCCTCTTCAACTGCTGGGGAAAATCACCATTTCTGAACACATGGGTAGTGTTCCTCTCTGGGCCCAAAGAGATGGCTTAAGTCCAGGTCTCCACTTCCATGGTTTTCCTCTTGAAGTCATTTCCCCATTAATCTCTCCCTTCCATGTCCTTTTTAGTCCAAGTTGACAGTGTTTTTGTTCATACAGCTCTCCCAAAAAGCTTGTTGGTTTAGCATACAAGAAGCAGAAGTCCAAGCCATCAGACAGTAAGAACTTCCACAGGTATTCATAGATAACTATATCTTCAAACCTGATTTAAAAGTTCCAAATTTAGTTAAGTCCTAAAATGGGACACTGTCATCAGAAAGCTTGATTTCCTGAGGTTTGGAATTTCCAGAATCAGTTTCTGGTTTCTTTGTGCCCAACAGTTCAGTCCTCAGCTTATCTCTCTCACCTAGCATTGTGCTACAAGCTGCAAGGAGAAGCCAAGCCACATTCTCCTAGTTTACTTTGCAAAGTTCTTCAGATAAATGCCTTGGCCTGCTGTTTTCAGAGTCTGCCTTCCATATAACATCAGGAGTTAATCTTGCTAAGTTCTCTGCAACTTTAAAACATGGATCACCTTTCCTCCAGTTTTCAATAATAGTTTCATCATTTACTTCTAAAGCCTCATAAAATGTCTCTTTAGCATCCATCTCCCTAACAACAGCCTTTGCAAAAAACCTAGGCCTTTTGTATCAAGCATCTCACAGTTCTTCCAAAAAATACCCCTTACCCATTTATAAAACTGGTCCAGGATTTTGGTAATTGCAAAAGCACAACCCCACTCTCTGGTACCAAATTCTGTGTTAGTCAGCCAAAGGGGTACTAATGCAAAATACCAGAAATATATTGTTTTTTATTAAGGGTATTTATTTGGGGTAAAAGCTTACAGTCACAAAGACCTAAAGAGTCCAAATCAAGGTACCATAAGTGGTAATTCATCACCAAGAGTCTGTTGCCATGTGTTGATGCAACATGGTGGGCGATGTCTGTGAGGTTTCAGTCTTCCTCCTCCTCCCAAGACTCTGTGGTCCCAGCTTCTTCCAATTTCAACCACAGCCTGACACAAGTCTTGTCCTTCTCCTGGGGCTCGTTTCTTTCTGGACTCAGCTGCATTGCATTCTCCAGAAAGCCAGGTTTAAACCATCAGAAGAACAGCTTGTGTCTCTTCCTGAGGCTCCTTCTGTGTCTACTGGATCCTTCTCTCTTTCCTCACATATCTGCTTCTCTGTGTATTTACTTCCTGGGGTCCAGCATCAAAACATGAGCATCAAAACTCTAACTTTCTCTTCTGCCATGCCATTTTCTCTGTGAGTCCCCACCTACCAAGGGGACAGGGACTCAATGTCCTACTGACATAGCCCAATCAAAGCCTTAATCATTATTTAGTCAAGTAAAAGTGAAACTCCCGAATCCAATCCAATCTAAAATGCCCAGAGGAACAGACCAGTTCACAAACATAATCCAATATCTAATTTTTGGTATTCATAAACTGTATCAAACTGCTATAGATACTGAAGGAGAAAAACTGCCAAAAAATCCTTCTCTGGAAAAATGTCTTCAAAAATGAGGAAGAGTTTAAAATAGTCCAAGATATATAGAAACTGAGAGAGTTTCTCAACAAGAGACTTGACTTACAAGAAACAGTAAAGGAAGTTCTGTGTAGAATGAAAGGAAAAGACAGGAGAGAGTCGCTTGGAGGAGTGTGAAGAAATAAAGATTGTCAGTAAGGGTAATTAAGGGTAGAAAGAGAGACAAAAATATATGACACGTAAAATAAAAGATAAAATGGTCTACATACTGCCTTTAGAGTAATAACTTTGAATATTAATTGATTAAACTCCTCAATCAAAATACAAATATTGGCAGACTTGGTAAGGGAGCATGTTCCAACTGTATATTATTTACAAGAGACTCATCTTAGATCCAAAGACATAAATAGTTTGAAAAGGAAAATTTGGAAAAATATATTCCATGTAAATAATAACCAAAAAAGAACTGGTGTAGCCATAGTAATATCAGACAAAAGAGACTTTAAATGCAAAACTGTTATAAGAGACAAAGAAAGACACTGTATATTAATAAGAGGAGCAATCCACCATGAAGAAATGAGTATAATAAATATATATGCACCTAACCATGATGCCCAATATATGTGTGGCAAAAATTGGCAAAACTGTAAAAAGAAATAGATATCTCTATAATAATAGTTGGAGACTTCAAATCACCACTCTCATTAGTAAACAGAACGTCTAGATAGAAATCAATAGGGAAATAGAGAACTTAAGTAACAAGATAAATGAACCAAATCAACAGAGTGATAGAGAACTTCAGGGTATACATTCTTCTCAAGTGTTCATGGATCATTCACCAGGATAGGTCACATATTGGGTCACAAAAGAAGTCCTGATAAATTTATAAATATTAGAATTTTACAAAGCATCTTCCATGAAAATAATGGAATGCAGCTGACAATAACAGTCAGAGAACTGGAAAATCCATGAATACATAGAAGTTAAACAGCATACTCTTAAACAATCAGTATGTTAACGAAAAAATTGTAAGGGAAATCAGTAAATATCTTGAGATGAATGAAAATGAGAACACAACATATGGAAATTTATGGGATGCAGCAAACGCTGGACTAAGAGGGAAATTTGTAAGCCAAAATGATTATATTGAAAGAGAAGGAGGAGCTAAAATCAAAGATCTAACTCTACACCTAAAGGAATGATAAAAAGAAAAGGAAACTAACCCCAAAGCAAGCAGAAGGAAGGAAATTATTACTAGAGTAGAAAAAAATGAAATTGAAAGTAAAAAAATTAGAATTAACAAAACCAAAAGTTGGTTGAGAAAATTATTAAAGATGACAAAACCCTTAGCTAGACTCACAAATAAAACGGGAGAAGCACAAATAAAATCAGAAGTGAGAGGGGGCACATTACTGTTGATCCCAGAGAAATAAAAAAGATCTTAAGAGAATCCTATGAACAAATGTATACCTACAAATTAGACAACTTAGATGAAATGGGAAGATTCCCAGTAAGACATGAACAGCCTTCACTGACTCTAGAAGAAATAGAATTATTCAACAGACCAATTAACAAGTAAAGAGATTGAATCAGTCATCAAAAACCTCCTAACAATGAAAAGCCCTGGACAAGATGGCTTCACAGTTAAATTCTACCAGTCATTCCAAGAAGAAATAATACCAGTCCTGCTCAAATTATTTCAAAAAATTTAGGCCATTTGCTAATACAAAAAGCCCATTATTAAATTTATGTAGATGGTTAAGGGGCCCCAAACAACAAAAAATAACTTGGAAAAGAAGAATGAAGTTGGAGGACTTACACTTCCTAACTTTAAGTCACAAATTAGCTGTCCTAAGACATTTGGAACAAGCATATGGCAACAGTTAATAGCTTCAGCCCATGACATTGAACCAAGACCCTTACTTAGTACCTATTTTATCTGTTTATTCACAATCATTCATTTCATTTTCTATAATCCATTGCTGACATCCTCCAATAATGGCCCTTTTACTCTTTTCTTCCTTCATTATTATAATAGTTATGTCAGAACATACTTATCCTTATGACATTCTTAGATTATCCAAAAATGTTGCCACCAGTCTTGGGCTTACTCACTGCTAGATATGCAATCAGATGCCCATAATAAGAATATCTGGGCAATTCCTATTTCATCAAATGAGACCATTAAAACCTACCTGGATAACTTACCTTAAACTTATGAACCTTTTTGCTAGCATCCCTCTTTCCCAGAAAAAGAACCAATTTTTATAATTTATTGTTCAGATGCTAAAATTCTAAATTTGAATTTAACAATTTCAAGAGGACAATGGGCCCAATATTTGCTATCTGAGACAGACTAATAGAGATTCATATATGTATCCCAGATAATTTGAGGCCTTGTTTCTGACCTTCTGCTGTGAACAACTCTTTTCCTTCTGGATCTCCATGTGCTCTGACTGGATGGTATTTCCTCTGTGACTGGGTTGCTTGTTCCTGTTTGTCTCAGACTAACACTTCATGCACTTTAGGAATAGTATTCTGAGTCTTCCCTATTCTTCTGTCTTAAAAAAATAAAACTAAAACAAACTGTAATTCTTTAATTCACTAAGGCTAGGAATCCCAAATCAGGTGTCAACTAGAAATGAGGGCAAGTGATTATTCAAGCATATACATGGGAGAATTGCTGGTTCATTGTTTATTCTAACAATCAGAGTAGTGTTCCCATTGGTGGCAATCATAAAAATAGAAAAGACTGTAAGAAACCTACCACTGTCTTTGGCAGAAATAAGTAATGATAATTTCTCTGCAATAGATAGAATGCATATCAATCTCAATAAGTTGAAACAAGTAGTGATTGACAGTCACATTGATCTAGATTTCTTGTTGGCCTGGCATGGTGGTGCCATTGCTAATATTTTTTGCTTAATTTGGATTAATGAAAAAGTTAAAGTGGAACTTGCTAAGCATTCCCTTAAAGAAAGCTTTATTTGCCTTTCTAAGGTTATCAGCATGTCCTATGGGAGTGTTGTTTTGGCCTGGTTTGGGGCAATTGATCTTCCAGGTTCTGAAGCATCTTTCAAGGATTATTAATTATTCTTGTTTATATCATAGTAGTCATGATGCTACTCTGTTGAATTTTATTCAGTCATAAATGTTTCTAGGATGATACTCTTTCATCAGATAATCACTAAGAAGATACAACAACAAAACAGTTAAGAATACTTTGCAGTCTCTGAGTAGTGAAGATCTGGACTCCAGCTGTCTCTGAATTGGTCTACCTCTCTCTATCAAGAGAATTACCAAAAGGGAGAACTGAGAGTCTCTACATGCAAATGGCAATGACCAGGAAACTCTGATCCACTGTCAGCAGTAATCAGATCAATATTATCTGGTGCAAAACCTGCTGGGCACTATCAATAGAATATATCCCAGGAAGTCAAGCTATAATCCTAATAACAGTTGACCCAAAATAGACATGGCTTAATAACTGGCAGCTTTCCTAAAATTTTCCCCCACTTCCAAATTGTCACCAATTGGAATAAGCCAAATATGCATAACCAATCAACTAGGATGTCCTGCTTCTAATAAGGCAACCTCCAGCCTCCCATACAAGCAGCCTCCAATCGGAGCATACCTCAAGTCTTTTCTTTATTCCACTATAAATATTCCCATTCCCCTGCCTGCTTATCAGTCTGTGTCAAATGCAGTTGATGGTGGCTGTGTCCCTTACGTGCTATAGTAAGTTCTGAATCAATAGCTTTTTTTTTTTTTCATATTTGTGTGCTTAAATTAATTTCCACATTTTAAAAATGTCCTTCCCCGTTTGTTCCCCTGGAAATAATACCACTGCTCTTCAACAGATTTCTTTTCCATTTTTAAAACACATGTTTTTATAAGGCATCATTTTTAATCAGGATCACAGAACATTATTCTTTCATAAATGTCAACATGTAGAGTATTATTTCAGAATCATTTACTCTTTGTTATTGAGTAAATCTTTATATTATTGTTTTAAACTAGAAAATATTTGGAGCATATGCTTCTGAGGGCATCTCCTATGGATTTCAACAGCAGAATAAGTTCATATACACAATCTAAATTAACTGTATTTATTTTGTACCTAAAATGCTTTTGCTGTTTTACAGGTAAGAGGAAATTTCAAATTAAGAATATTTTGGGAGATAGATTGTAAAATATAAAGTTTGACACTACTATGAAATCCCTAGTACTAAGTACTTTAGTTTCTGTCTATTGCATATGTGAATACAATGACTCTATCACCTTTTTTTTTTTCTTTTTTCTATCTGGTTGCCTCATCGTCTTTTTGGTGTGTCACTTGGCAGCACCTCTCCATGCAGGTCTGGGGGACCTTTTACATTTTTTTACAAGGAGGTCCTAGAGATTGAACCCGGGTCCTCCATATGGTAAATGGGAGCTCGATTGCTTGAGCCACAGCCACTTCCCACCATCAACTTTTGTTCTATGTAGTGTTCTACTAGGAAGTGGAAACCAATAACAAAGAAAAATGTATTTATGAAACTTAAAATTATTTTTTAAAACTTTTACTTCTTGGGGGATATGAAGAGGTAGACAGCAATCAGAAAACCTACATTTTTATCCCTTATAATCATAACGAGATTCATGGGATTTTATCTGGATAGAAAAATGTTTGAGTGCATATTACCAATCCCCCCAAAATATATAGTACATTTAGTAAAAGGAACTCATGGCTCAAGGCTCTGGTCACATACTTTTTCAATGATTTGGTTCAAATTAATTTTGAGAGTCAGCAGTTACTAATTTTTAAAAATAAATACACTTGATGATAAAAAATCAATGGTGTCAACCTATCTTTCAGACAATGGTTCTTGGAGAATGCTCTTTTTCCTCAGTTCAAATCAGTGAGGTCATATACTGTTCATCCTTCAATGTCTGGCTTGCTTCACTCAACATAAGATCTTCAAGATTCATCCACGTTATTCCGTGTGTTAGCA
>JAQZBX010042546.1:0-21974 GCA_029593785.1 Cabassous unicinctus
AGTGGGGAGTCTCACTGGATTATCCATGGAACTGGGGGGAGGGTCATGGGAAGGAGCAGGTGAACTCTAGGGATTTGTAGGTCTGTGGTTAAAACTACAATGTTGGGAATGTTCTTTAGGCAAGTATGGCATGGGAGGATTACTGGTGCAGGGTGTTGGATGTGGGGGTGCATATGTGACAGGGTGCACGTGGGACAGGATTCTTTGGAATATGCAAGAGTTCGTCTTGTCATAGTGTGTTATATTGATGTGTGGAGACCCACACAATAAACAAAATTATATTAAACTCCCATCTTGGAGACTCATGCTAGTTCTCAAATAGAGGCCCAAGAGTCTCTTGAGAACATAGGCAGTGCCTATTAAAAAAAACAAACAGATCAATATGTTAATCCCTCAATATTATTGTATGTAGCTATGAATATTATTCTTCAAAAAGTGAAAATTAGTGGTTACCATAGGTCCCGAGGGGAGAGGGAGGGAAGAATAGAATAGATGGAACATATGACATTTTTAGGGCATTAGAATTGTTTGGCATGATCTCCCAGTAATGGACACAGGCCATTTTAACTTTCAAGAAAATTTATAAAAGTGTATGGTTCAAAATGTAAATCATAATGTAATTCATTGACAATCAGCAGCAGCAATGCTTCAATATTTGTACATCACTTTTAGCACATGAACCATCCATGTGTAAAATATTATTAATAGGTGAGAGGGGAAATGGGGGAGAGCATTGGGTATATAGGAATCCACTATATTTTCTGTGACTTTTTTGTAACCTAAATCTTCTTTGAAGATAAAATTTTTAAAAAAAGACACTGGGGGAATATATGGAAAAAAAACTCACTCTACATACAAGAAAACATATCTTACAGCAATGAAAGACATATAATCTAAAAAAGTTATTTATTATTTAAAATTTTATTTTTTACTTTTGTATTTTTAATTTATTATATTTTATATATTATTTTTAAAACTATGAGTATTATTTCATTTTATTACTATTTTTATTTGGTTATTTTCTTGGCTTCATCTTTGAAGAGATTTTGCATAGAAGGATCATAATGATGACAGGGAAGAACATTGTTGGTGATTGGGGGAAGCATGGGACGGGGTTCATCTGGGGTATGCCTCTAAGGCATATGAATGTGTTCAAGTATTCTTGGGGCATTGTCATGGTGGGTGGAGATCCACACAATAACTGAAATATTGAATTCCCATCCGGGGGGTTGTGCTACATTCGCTAATGGGACAACAAGAATCCCCTTAGTAAAGCTGTGGTGCCTAGTGAAGGAGGAAAGATCTTTGCACAAGGCTCTTGATATTGATGATTGTACTAAGGAACATTTTCTTTTGAAATTGAACTTTGCTTAGTATTATATGTTGCATAAGATTTACCTCCTGAAGGCCTCCTTGTTACTGAAATGTGGAAATGAGGCTTCTCTCTAAGCCAAACTCAGCATATAAATGCACAATCTTCCCCCTGGCATTGGAAATGACTCCTAAGGATGGGCTCCTGGCACCAAGGGATTATTACCAAGCACCAACTAGCAATGCATCTGGAAAAGTCCTTGACCATAAGAGGGATATGTTAAACACAAGTTAGTTTTTATGGCTAAGATATTTCAAAGCGAGTCAGGAGGTTATTCCAGAGGTTATGCTAATGCATGTCTCAGTAAGATATCATTGAGTGCCATTGTAAATATTGCCTCAAATAACAAGACTCCTGAGGGCTCTAGAGACATCTAGACACTATAGGCAGTGCAGACAGCTCAGGAGTTTGGCACCCTGCCAGTGGACCTTACTTTGGAAATTATGGTTCCCAGTGTGACAGAGTTTGACTCATTTGTGGTTTCCCTATACATGGCTCTTCTGCCCCTTCTATTTGAACCTATAGTTAGCTCTAGACTTGATAGATGTATGTCCAAGAGACTTAAATCTTTGGTCTGTCCATGTGTCATTTGGGCCCTGAATCTCAGCAGAGTTGCAACATCTACTCTCCAATCCCCATTCACCCAGGACAATTAACAAGGTGATGGTGATGAATAAAGCCTATCCTAAGGAAGAGAGTCTGCAACTTCAATATAGTTCCATCCATCTGCCCCATGGGAACAAAGACCCCTTTCAGTTAGAAGCAGAGTGGGCATCACCATCCCAAAATCCTCAGGATTAGGGATTGAAAAATGGACTAAAGTATACTTACTATTATTCTACTATAGACTTATTGTTATTCTAGCAATGGAAGAACTTTTATCATTTAGGTGGAGGCAGTGGCCACTGGAGGTTCTAAGGGGAGGGGGAGGGACAAATAGGTGTAATATGAGGGCATTTTCAGGACATTAGAATTGTCCTGAATGATGTTGCAGTGACAGATACAGACCATTATATATTTTGCCATAATAACTTACACAATTGTGTGGGACAAAGTGTAAACTATAATGTAAACTATAATCCACCATTAGTGACAATGCTTCAATATGTGTTCATCAATTGAAACAAATGTAACACACTAGTGAAGGATGTTGTTAATATGAGAAAGTGAGGTGAGGGAGGGAGTGGGACATATGGGAATCCTCTATATTTTTTATGTAACATTTATGTAATCTAAAGATTCTTTAAAATAAATTAATTGATTAATTAATTAATTAATTAAAAATACGTTAAAGAGTAGATGTGAATTGCTTGAAGATGGAATTAGTGATTTTGAAGACAGAACATCTGACCTGGGAAAGACAGGAGAATAGCAAGAGGAGAGAATGGAAATAATGGTACAGGGTCTGAGGAAGTTGAATAACAATGTGACATGCAAACACATAATCGGTGTCCCAGAAGGAGAGGAAAATGAAAAAGGGCAGAAAGAATATTTGAGGAAATAATGACTGAAAACTTCCCTACTCTTATGAGAGACATAAATATCAATATCTAAGATTGACAATGTACCCCAAACAGAATAAATCTTAATAGAACTACCCTGACAGGCCTACTATTCAGAATCACAAATATCAGAGGTAAAAAGAAGATTCTGAAAGCAGCAAGGGAAAACCAAAGCATCACATACAAGAAAAACTTGATAAGATTAAGTACTGGCCTCTCATCAGAAACCATGAAGGTGAGAAGAAAGTGGTATAATGTATTTAAGGCACTGAAAGAGAAAAACTGCCATCCAAGAATTCTGTATCCAGCAAAGCTGTCCTTCAAAAATGAAGGAGAGTTCAAAGTCTTCACAGACAAATAAAGACTGATAGAATATGTTACCAAAAGACCAACATTACAAGAGATACTAAAGCTAGTGCTGTAGCATGAAAGGAAGAAAACAAGGGTGATAGACTTGGAGAAGAGTGTGGAAATGAAGATTATTAGAAAGGGTGAATTAAAGGGTAAAAATATAGACAATAGTATAATATGACAATAGAAAGCCAAAGTCAAAATGGATGAAGTAAGAGATGTCTTTACAGTAAAAATGTTGAATGTTATTGGCTTGGACTCTGCAATCAAAAGACATAGACTGATAGAAAGGAAAAAAAAAAAAGAGCCATCTACCTGCTGTCTACAAGAGACTTGCCTCAAACATAAGGACACAACCAGGTTAAAGTCAAAGCTTGGAAAAAGATATTCCATGCAAATAGTAACCAAAAAGAGCTGGAGCAGCAATACTAATATTGGGCAAAATAGATTTTAAATGCAAAACTGTTATAAGGGATGAAGAAGGTCATTACATATTAATAAAAGGGGCAATTCAACAAGAAGAAATGACTGTAGAAATATTTATGCACCTGAACTCAGTGCCTCAAGTTACATGAGGCACACACTGGCAAACCTGAAGGGAGAAATAGATGTCTCTACAAAAATAGTTGGAGACATCAAGACACCATTGGATAGAACATCTGGATAGAGAAAATATAAGGAAACAGAGAGATTGAATAATATGATAAATGAACTAGATATGAAAGATGTCTATAGAGCATTGCATTCCAAAACATCAGGATATATATGCTTTTCAAGTGACCATGGATCCTTCTCTAAGATAGACCATATGTTGGGTCACAAGATGAGTCTCAATAAATTTAAAAAGATTAAAATTATACAAAACACTTTCTCTATTAATAATAGAATAAAGTTAGAAACCAATAATAGACCAAAAAAAGGAAAATTCAAAAATACATGGTGATTAAACAACACATTCTTAAATAATCATTGAGTCTAAGAAGAAATTGCAAGGAAATTCAACAAATATCTTGAGATGAATTAAAATGAGAACAAAACATATCAAAACCTATGGGACACCACAAAGGCAGTACTGAGAGAGAAATTTATATCCCTCAATGCTTATATTAAAAAAGATGAAATATATCTTATCATAACTTAGAAAATTGTGGAGGAGAGAGTGTAAACTACAATGTAAACTGTAACCCATGCTCAGTGGCAGCGCTCCAAAATATGTTAATCAATTATAACAAATACACCACACTAATGAAGGATGTTGTTAACATGGGAAAATGTGGCAGGGGTAGGGAGCAGGGCACTTGGGAATCACTTCTGTAATTACATTTATGTAATCGAAGTATCTTTGAAACCTAAAATAAAAAATGTATATCTAGGAGTTGGGGGCAAGATGGCATCATTTTAAGTGGGCACTCACCATCTCTCTCACAAAAGATGGCTACTGGGGACAGGATCAAGCCCAAGTGAGTTGTTCTGGGAGCCCACAAAGAAGGAGCCTTTAGGACATTGATCTGGAGGAAGCTGGACTGGGAAACAGATTGCTGAAGACAAAACCGTGAGTTTTTACCCCATGGAAATCATGGATGGCTAAGCTCCACCCTCAGGACAAAGAGTTAGGGTGAGCTCCAACTCCCACCAGCCACCCAGCAAGAGGGAGCATGTTCCAAGAGTGTGAGGGTTCTGGCAAGGAGCAGAGAGGGGTTTCCTTTCTTTGGGTTTGGTTGCCTGGACCCCCTTAGAGCTTTGGGGAGTACACCAGCCAACCCGAAGTGGTACTAGGCTGAGGGGAGAGGTGAATCTGATGAGGCAGCCTGATTTACCTAACCACCCTGGGATACAGAGGTTTGGCCTGAGAGAGGGCAGAGTCAGCCAATTTAATAGTTCTGCACTGAAGACTAGCAGAATTTCAAGTCCTCTAGGGGAGTCAGGCAGTGGGAAGCACTTAATAATTTTTCAAGAGCCTATTTAGGGTCCCCTGGGAGGAGGGTGTGGTTAGAAGAGGCTTGTAAAATCACTTCCATGCTGTGGAGTACCCAGTCATCAGGGTCCCATTTGAATTTCAAAAGGGAACTCAACTGACCAGAAGAGGAGAGGGGGTAACTGCTCATACACCCTGCAGAATCCTGCTTTGCTAGGAGAGTAAAACATGCCCAGGGGAAAGTGTCTGAATAGCTTTCTGCCTAACTGACCCAGTATGACGCTTAGCTCAGTGAAGAATCTCTGCCTTGAATGTATGAGGTCCCTGGCTCGATTCCTGACTCTATTAAGAGTGGTGATCCACAGGCAAATCTAAAATCCAGCTGATACCGTTGGACAGGGAAAACATAGACACTATTTTTGTATTAGCTTCTTTGGGTCCCTTATTTTTCCAAAACAAAAAGGTTACTTAAAAAAAAATAATTTATTCACTAACACCTGCCTCAAAATCTGCAGAGAGAAACCTGCAGGATAATTGATTGATGAACACAGGCAGCCTGAGAGGCTCCACAAGGAACCAAGAAGGAACGCTGTTTTTCCTTAGCTTTGTTTGTCTGCTTGCTTGTGTTTTTGTTTGGGTTTCTTTTGTTTTGTTTTGTTTTGTTTCCTCTTGTTGTTGTTTTCCTTTCCTCTTTCTCCCCCTCCCCTCTTTTTTGAAATTAGGTGCTGTTAACTTGTTTCTTCTTTGCTCTGCTTCTCCTTCCTTGATTTCCTAATTTCTGGATATACTGATTTTATCTATCAACGCTATGTATTTTCCTTCCTTGATCTTTTTATCTTCTGCTTTCTGTTGTGGTGCTTACATTCCACCATTTGTTACTAGTCCTCAACTTTACTGGTTTTGATTTCTATCTTGTCTATTCTGCTTTCTTTTTTTAATTAACTTTTTTTTCTATCCTTTCTTTTCTCTTTCTCTCTCTCCTCACCATTCTGGCCTTTTAAATCATTCCATATATTTTTCTCTATTCAGTTTCCCATTTTGTTGTAGGTATTTCAATTTTTATTCCTATTACTCTACACTGCTTACAAGTGTTAAATAATCATTTTACTAAGTCTTATAAGGCCCATCTTCTAACTTTTATTATTATTTCTATTATCCTTTTTCTTTTCTTACCTCTTTTGATTTCTCTGGCCCTAATCTTTTTCCTTCAAAGGAAAATCGAAAAGAGCAAGGAAATAGAACAAGAAGAACAAAGTGTCAAAGAGAATACTAAACACACACACAAAACCAGCAGCTAAACAAAACTCTAGAGCAGAGAGAGAAACTAATCAACTGAATAAATCCATCAAGATAAATGATGACCAGAAGGCAACAAAAAATTACAGATCATTCTAAGTAACAGGAACACAAGAACCAGTCCAATGAACAAACTAAAAATGAGGAAGAGATGCAGAACATCGAACAACTAATCAAAGCTGTCCAAACAAATATCATTGACCAACTTAATGAAGTGAAGGAAGAGATTAAGGATATTAAGAAGACACTGGGAAAACATACTGAAAAAATTGTAAACATACATAAAAAGATAATGGATATGATGGTGATGAATGGCACAATCCAAGAAATCAAAAAGACACTGGAATCACACAGCAGATTTAAACAGGCAAAAGAAAGTATTAGTGATGTGGAAGATAGTGCATCTGAAATCAAACATATAATAGAACAGATAGATTAAAAGATAGAAAAAATCCAGAAGGGAATTAGGGATTTAAATGACAAAACAAAACACACAAACATACGCATTATAGACATCCCAGAGGGAGAAGAGAAGGGAAAGGGAACAGAGGGAGTGTTGAAGGAAATAATGGCAGAAAACTTCCCAACCCTATTGAGGGAGATGGACGTACAGGCCCAGGAAGCACAGTGAAGTCCAAAGAGTATAAATCCTAACAGGCCTACTCCAAGACATATACTTGTCAAAATGTCAAATGTTCAAGACAAAGAGAAAATACTCAAGGCAGCAAGAGAAAAGAGAACCATCACATACAAGGGAAGCACAATAAGACTAAGTGCTGATATCTCATCTGAAACCATGGAGGCAAGAAGACAGTGGTATGACATAGTCAAGGGACTCAAAGAGAAAAACTTCCTGCCACGAATTCTCTATCCAGCAAAGCAGGCAATTAAAAATGATGGAGAGTTCAAAATATTCACAAATAAACAGAAATTAAGAGAGTATACCAATAAGAAACCTGCTCCAGGTTAAAAAGAAAAAACAGGAGAGAGAGAGTAGGAGGAGAGTGTAAAACAACTAAAAAGACAAAAAGAGAAATAAAAACAACAATCAAGAGACATAAACCCAAAGAAAATATGGCTTATGCAAGAAATTCCTTGAGAATAATAACACTGAATGTTAATGGACTAAACTCACCAGTCAAGAGACACAGATTGGCAGAATGGATAAGGACCAACAAATGACCCATCTATATGTTGTCTACAAGAAACCCACCTTATGCCCAGGGATTCACAGAGGCTGAAAGTGAATGCCTGGAAAACAATTTTACAAGCAAACAACAACCAAAAAAAGGGCGAGAGTAGCTATACTAATATTTGACAAAATAAACTTTAAATGCAAAAGTATTGTAAGAGACAAAGATGGACACTATATATTAATAAAAGGGGTAATATTTCAAGAAGAAAGAATAAAACTAAACATTTATGCACCTAATCAGGGCGCCTGAAAATACATGAGGCAAACACTGGAAAGATTAAGTGGAGACATAAATGCCTGTACAGTTACAGTGGGGGACTTTAATACACAGTTATCACCATTAGACAGAACATCTTGACAGAGAATCAATAAAGAAACAAAGACCCTGAATAATACCTTAGAGGATCTGGACCTAATAGATATATACAGAATGCTACACCCAAATACAGGAGGATATACATTCTTCTTGCATGCACATGGATCACACTACAAGATAGACCACATGCTAGGCCACAGAACAACTCTCAATGAATTCAGAAAGATTGAGATTATACAAAGTAATTTCTCTGACACAATGGAAAGAAATTGGAAATCACTAAGGGCCAGAGAACCAGATTGGGCACAAAGATATGGAAGTTAAACAACACTCTTAGACAAGCAGTAGTTCAAGTAGGAAATCTTAAAACAAATCAGGGACTACCTTGAAACGAATGAAAATGACAACACAACATATCAAAACCTATGGAATGCAGCCAAAGCTGTACACAGAAGGAAATTCATAACCATAAATACATATATCAAAAAAGAAAAAAGAGCTAAAATTGAAGACTTAACTGCACAACTGTTGTATTTGAAATACAACAACAAACTAACCCCAAAGAAAGTAGAAAGAAGGAAATAGAAAGATTAGAGCAGAACTAAATGAAATAGAAAATAATAAACACTAGAAAAAAATAAACAAAACCAAAAGGTGGTTCTTCGAGGAGATCAATAAAATTTACAAACTCTTAGACTAACAAAGGAAAAGAGAGAGCAGATGCAAATACACAAAATAAGAAATTAGGAAGGGGATATCACTATGGACCCCACAGAAATGAAGAGTATCATAAGAGGATAGTTTGAAAAATTATATGCCAACAAGAATGATAATTTAGAGGAAATGGACAAATTCCTAGAAACTCACAAGCAGCCTACATTGATGACAGAAGAAATTGATGAACTCAAACAGTCCAATTACAAGTAAAGAGATAGACTCTGTCATCAAAACACTCCCAATTAAAAAGAGCCCAAGATCAGACAATTTCACAGGTGAATTCTAACAAATATACCAGAAGGAGGTAACACAAATCCTGCTTAAGCTCTTCCAAAAAGTAGAAGTAGAAGGAACATTGTCTAACTCATTCTATGATGCCAAAATTACCGTAATTCCAAAGTCAAACAAAGATGCCACAATAAAAGTAAAATTACAGACCAATCTCTCTAATGAACCTAGATGCTAAAATCCTCAATAAAATTCTTGCTAATTGCATTCAACAACATATCAAACAAATTATACACCATGACCTACTGGGTTTCATCCAGGAAATGCATGGATGTTTCAACATAAGTAAATCAGTCAACGTAATACACCACATAAACAGATTGAAAGAAAAAAATCACATGAATATCTCTATAGGTGCAGAAAAAGCATTTGACAAAATACAATACTCTTCCTGATAAAAACACTGCAAAAGATAGGAATAGAAGTTAACTTTCTGAACATGATAAAGTGTATATATGAAAAACCCAAAGTCAACATCATCTTCAATGGTGAAATCCTAAAAGCTTTCCCTCTAAGATTGGGAAGAAGACAAGGATGTGGGCACTGTCACTGCTCCTATTTAACATAGTCATAAAAGTACTTGCTGAAGCACTGAGGCCAGTAAAAGATATAAACGGCAACCAAATTGGAAAGGAAGAAGTAAAACTTTCACTATTTGCAGATGACATAATCCTATACATAGAAAGACCTGAGAAATCTACAACAAAGCATCTACAACTTATAAAGGAGATCAATAAATTCATAGGCTATAACACCAATGCTCAAAAATCAGTAACATTTTTCTACACAAATAATGAGCAATCTGAGGAGGAAATCAAGAAAAAAACTCCATTTACAATAGTAACTAAAGGTATCAAATACCTAGGAATAAATTTAACAAAAGATGTAAAGGACTTATATACAGAAAACTACAAAACATTGTTAAAGGAAATCAAAGAAGACTTAAATAAATGGAAGAATATGCCCTGTTCATGGATAAGAATACTAAAAATCATCAAGATGTCTACCCTATCCAAACTAAACTACAGATTTAATGCAATCCTAAAAAAAATCAACACTGTATTTTTTAATGAATTAGAAAAGCTAACTACAAAATTTGTTTGGAAAGGTAAGAGGCCCCGAATTGCCAAAGACATACTGAAAAAGAAAAAAGAAATTGGAGGTGTCACACTACCTAACTTTAAAACATACTTGTGATGGTTAGGCTAATGTGTCAACTCAGCCAGGTAATTGTGTCCAGGTGTTAGGTCCAGCAAGCACTGGGATAATTGTAATACAACAGCATTTATGGACTTCGATCACCAGTGAGTTTACTGCATGGATAGCTGATGATATCTGCATCGATCAGGGAGATTGCATCAACAATGGGCATGCTTTTATCCAATCAGTTGAATGCCTTAAAAGGGGAAGTGATTTCAACATTTAGAGAGAATTTCCCAACTCGTCTTGGGACAGCCAACTTGTCCTAGAAACTCAAGGACCTTTCATTGGTATTTCATCAGAGCCCCTGTTTTGCAGCTTGCCTGCAGAACCAGGACATGTGCATCCCCATGGTTGTGTGAGAGACTCTTATAACATGTCATATTATTGACAAATATCTCTTGATGATTCTGTTTCCCGAGAGAACCCTGACTAATACAGCTTATTACCAGGAGTGGTTCTTGAGGAACAGAGTCTTAAACATGGGATGCCTGGGTGGTTCTGGGAGTTTTGTCTTTGGCTCTATATTTTAATTGGACTCAAGGGTACTAATAACTCCCTTTCCAATAATGAAGATGTTGCTAACAGTCCATGGCATGAGCTGGCAATAGAGATTTGCAAAATAGCATCACTGGATTCCCCTACTTCCACGCTTATAAGAAGCAAGGATCTGGGTGAGAGTGTTTTCAGCACCTTAACAGAATTTTGTGGAGTCAAAATGTATAATGATGATGGCTGGCACCTCCTAGATACTTTGCATACAGATACAAGAGAAAGAGAAGAGCTAAAGCCTTCAAATTTGAAACTTACATGCTGCGTGAATGATATGAAAGTTTCTATGTGTGCCTTGAAAGAAAATCTTGTCTCCTGTAGCTACAGACTTGAGATATCTGAGAATCAAACCCAGTCTCTCATTGTGTGAGTAGCAGAATTACAGAGGAAACTAAAATCTCAACATTGAAGTGTTTCTGCAATTAAAGTGAAGGCATTGGTTGGACAGGAGTGGAACACTGAGGATTCGGATGGAGACATATGGGATGATGAAAATATTGGTGGGGATATTGGAACCCTAAATTCTGCTGAGAAGTTACCAGATAAACCTGCAATGGCCTGCCCTTTGGAGACCACACCTTGTCAACCTTGTATCATCCAGCCTCCAGCCTGCCCCAGGGAATCCAGACCTCCTCCCAGTTCTGAGGTGGGTATCAGCCAAACTGAAGCCTGCACTGCCCAGCCTCTGGCCTGCCACAGGGATTCTGGACCTCCCCCAGCCCTTAGGTATGTACCAGCCTAACTCCAGCATGCACTGCCAAGCCTCCAGCCAGCCCCAGAGAGTCTGTACCTCCTCCCAGCCATGAGGCAGGTACCAGCCAAACTCCAGCATACACTGCCGAGCTTCCAGTATGCCCTGAGGAATCTGCCTCCCAACCACTGCCTGAAGACATTAATTTCTCTCACCGGAAAAAAATGCAAAGGAATGCCCTGAAGTCAGTAGCCTGCCAGACATTTCTAATCTTTCTCCTTACCTACCCCCATCACCCCTCTTGTCTTTGAGACCTATTACTAGACTAAAATTACAACAAGCCTCCAAAGGTGAAATACAAAGTGTGAACCAGAAAGAAGCATGCTATACTCTGAAAGAACTGCATGAGTTTTCCAACTTATATAGATAGAAATCAGGGGGTAATGTGTGGGAATGGATACTAAGGTTATGGGATAATGGTGGAAGGAATATAAAGTTGGATCAGGCTGAATTTATTGATATGGGCCCAAAAAGCAGAAATTCTGGATTCAATGCTGTAGCTCGAGGGGTTAGAAAGGGCTCTAACTGTTTGTTTGAGTGGCTGACTTAAACATGGACCAAAAGATGTCATAGCATGTTTGATGTTGAGACGTCTGATTTGCCCTGGTATACAGTAGGTGAGGGGATTGAAGGACTTAGAGAGATTGGAATGCTAGAATGGATTTACCATTTGAGACCTGCCCACCAGCCCCAGGAATTTCCAGAGGACACACCTTTTAAACAAGACTGTGAGGAATAAATTTGTAAGACTAACTCCATCTTCTCTGAAGAGTTCTGTGGTTACTCCTCTCTGAAATCCAGAGAAGAGTATCCCACTGTAGGGAGGACTGTAATGGAATTGGAATCCTTAAACATTATGGGGATGATCGGATCTCGGTCCAGTAAAAGTCAAGTATGGGCAGTTAATCACCAAAGGCAAGGTGGGCATGGCTACCACAAAGAAAGGCAGATTCAAAGCAGCACCACAGAATAATCTGAGTTGCATGGAGTTATGGCGTTGGCTAATAGATCATGGGGTACCTAGAATTGAAATACATGGGCAGTCTACTAAATTTCTTCTGGATCTGTATAAGCAGAAGAGTTCTAGGTCAAGTGGAAAAAAACCCTAACTCAAATTACAGACACAGAGAATCAAGGCCCGTTAATCAATTCCCAGACTTGAGACAGTTTACAGACCCAGAGGCCCTTGAATGAGAAGAAGGCCAGGTCCCCTTGGGGAAGGATCCTGTTAAACTGCCAAAAATTTTTACTGTTAATCTTCTTCCCACCTTTCCCCAGGGAGACCTGCAGCCTTTTGCCAGAGTAACTGTGTATTGGGGAAAAGGAAATGATCAGACATTTCAGGGATTATTAGACACTGGCTCAAAAGTCACTTTAATTCCAGGAGACCCAAAACGTCACTGTGGTCCACCATTCGGAGTCGGGGGTCATGGAGTTCAGGTGATTGATTGAGATTTATCTCAGGTCCATCTCACAGTGGGTCTAATGGGTCCCTGGACCCATTCTGTTGCTATTTCCCCAGTTCCAGAATGCCTAATTAGAATAGATGTTCTCAGCAACTGGCAGAATCCCCACATTGGATCCCTGACTTGTGGAGTTAGGGCTTTTATGGTTGGAAAGGCTTAGTGGAAGCCTCTAGAACTGCCCCTGCCTAGCAAAATAGTAAATCAAAGGCAATACCAGATTCCTGGAGGGATTGCAGAGATTAGTGCCCTCATCAAGGCTTTGAAGAATGCAGGGGTGGTGATTCCCACCACATCCCCATTCAACTCTCCTATTTGGCCTGTGCAGAAAACAGATGGATCTTGGAGGAAGACAGTAGATTATTGTAAACTTAACCAGGTGGTGACTCCAATTGCAGCTGCTCTCTGAGATGTAGTATCTTTGCTTGAGCAAATCAACACTTCCCCTGGTACCTGGTATGCAGCTGTTGATTTGGTAAATGTTTTTTCTCAATTGCCATTAGTAAGGATCACCAAAAACAGTTTGCTTTCAGTTGGCAAGGCCAGCAGTATACCTTCACTGTCCTGCCCCAGGGATATATCAACTCTCCAGCCCTAGGTCATAATATTGTCCACAGGGAACTTGATTATCTCTCCCTACCCTGAAACATGACACTGGTCCATTATATTGGTGATATCATTTTGATAGGGCCTGCTGAGCAAGAAGTAGCAAAGACTCTAGAGTTATTGGTAAGGCATTTGCATGAGAGAGGATGGGCGATAAATCCAACAAAAATACAGGGTCTTTCCACCTCAGTGAAATATCTAGGTCCAGTGGTGTGGGGCTTGTCGAGATATCCCTTCTAAAGTAAAGGATAAGCTGTTGCACCTGGCCCCTCCTATCACCAAAAAAGAGGCACAATGCTTAGTTGGCCTCTTGGGGAGTCCCTTCCAATCAGTTGACTGAGGAGGAGAAATCTCAGGCCTGGTTTACAGATGGTCCTGTGTGATATGCAGGAACCACCCGAAAGTGGACAGCTGCAGCACTGCAACCCTTTTCCGGGACATCCTTTAAGGATAGTGGTGAGGGTAAATCTTCCCAGTGGTCAGAATTTCAAGCAGTGCACCTAGTTGTTCATTTTGCTTGGAAGAAGAAATGGTGAGAGGTGCATTTGTACACTGATTCATGGGCTGTTGCCAATGGTTTGGCTGGATGGAAAGGGACTTGGAAGAAACATGATTGGAAAATTGGTGAAAAGGAGGTCTGGGGAAGAGATATGTGGATAGACATTTCTAAGTGGGCAAAAAACATGAACATATTTATGTCGCACATGAATGCTCACCAGAGGGTAACTTCAGCAGAGGAAGATTTTAATAATCAAGTGGATAAGATGACCTGCTCTGTGGCTAATGCCCAGCCTCTTTCCGCAGCCACTCCTGACACTGCCCAATGGGCTCGTGAACAAAGTGGCCATGGAGATAGGGATGGAGGTTATGCATGGGCTCAGCAACATGGATTTTGCCTCACCAAGGCTGACTTGGCTACAGCCACTGCTGGATACCCAATCTGTCAGCAGCAGAGACCCACACTCAGCCCCCAATATGGCACCATTCCTCGAGTTGACCAGCGTGCTACCTGGTGGCAGGTTTACTACATTGGGCCACTTACACCATGGTAGGGGCAACAATTTGTTTTAACTGGAATAGACACATACTCCCATAACCAGGACTCATGGAAATGGGAGTGGCACCACTCACTATTACCCCTAGTGACCCACTAGGAAAATTTTTGTTTCTTATCCCTGCAATCTTAAGCTCTGCTGGTGTACAAGTTATAGTCTCAAAAGGAGGAGTGCTGTTTCCAGAGAACACAACAATGATTCCATTGAACTGGAAGTTAAGACTGCCACCTGGCCACTTTGGGCTCTTATTACCTGTGATTCAACAGGAAAAGAAGGGAATTACTGTACTGGCTGGGGTGATTGATCCTGACTATCAAGGGGAAATAGGACTACATCTACATAATGGGGATAAAGAAGAGTTTGCTTGGAATGCAGGAGATCCTCCAGGGCATCTCCTAATATTGCCATGCCCTGTGATTAAAGTCAATGGAAAATTGCAACAAACCAACTCAAGCAGGACTAACAATGGCCCAGAATCTTCAGGAATGAAACTTTGGGTCACCCTACCAGGCAAAGAACCATGGCCAGCTGAAGTGCTTGCTGAAGGTAATGGGAATATGGAATGAGTAGTGGAAGAAGGTAGGGATAAATATGAATTTAGACTATGTGACCAGTTACAGAAACAAGGACTGTAATAGTCATGAGTCCTTCTTTCTTGTTTTGTTATGAGTTTGATTATATATGCATACAAAATGAATTTCTTTGTTTTCTTCCCCAACATTTTCTCCTATCATATGAAAAGTTTTATTAATTTCACATTATAATATTTAAGGATGTCAAGTTTAAGAGTGACTAGTACCCAAGGAATTGCACCCTATTCAGTGGGGAATTAATGCATTTCCAGTTGTATGCAGGGGAGTTGAACATTGTTAGGCAGAAATATATATGTATTCTTGTTTGTTATTGTTTTTACTTAGAGACAAAGTATGGTTTAGGGTAATGTGTATGGTTGCTGAGTTGACAAGGGCTGGACTGTCATGGTTAGGCTAATGTGCCAATTTGGCCAGGCAATTGTGTCCAGGTTTTAGGTCCAGCAAGCACTGGGCTAATTGTAATACAAGAGCACTTATGGACTTTGACCACCAGTGAGTTTACTACATGGATAGCTGATTACATCTGTACCAATTAGGGAGATTGCATCAGCAATGGATAATGCTTTTACCCAATCAGTTGAATGCCTTAAAAGGGGAAGTGATTTCAACATTCAGAAAGAATTTCCTAGCTTATCTTTGGACAGACAACTTCTTCTAGAAACTCATCAAGGACCTTTCTTTGGACTTGCATCGGAGCCCCTAGTTTGCAGCCTTCCTGCAGAACCTGGACTTGTGCATCCCCATGGTTGTGTGAGAGACTCTTATAAAATCTCATATTATTGACAGATATCTCCTGATGAATCTGTTTTCAGAGAGAAGCGTGACTAATACAATACTATAAAGCTACATTGGTCAAAACTGCATGGTATTGGCACAAGGATAGACATACTGACCAATGGAACCAAACTGAGAGTTCCAATATAGATCCTTGCATATACAGTCATATGATATTTAACAAGGCCACCAAGCCCAGTCAGTTGAGAGAGAATGGCCCCTTCTACAAATGGTGCTTGGAGAACTGGATATCCATATAGAAATGAATGAGAGAGGAACACCAAATCACACTTTATACAAAAATCAATTCAAGACAGATCAAAGATCTAAATATAAGAGCCAAGACCATAAAGACCTGGAAGATAATGTAGGGAAGCATCTACAGGACCTTATAATAGGAAATGGTTTCATGAACTTCACACCCAAAGCACAAGCAGCAAAAGAAAAATAATAAATGGGATCTCCTCAAAATTAAAAAAGTCTGCACCTTAAAAGATGTTATCAAGAAAGTACCCCATGGGAGAAAATATTTGCCAACCATACATCTGATAGAAGCTTAATATCCTGCATATGTAAAGAAATCCTACACCTTGAAAATAAAAAGACAAACAAAAAAAGACAAATTTAAAAAATGGCCAAGCAACCTGAAAAGACACTTCCCTGAGGAAGAAATATAAATGGCTAAAAAGCACATGAAAAGATGCTTGACATCACCAGCTATTAGGGAAATGCAGATCAAAACTACAATGGGATACCATCTTACACCCATTAGAATGGTGGCTATTAAAAAAACAGCATACTATAAGTGTTGGAGAGGATGTGTAGGAATGGGAACCCTCATTCACTGTTCGTGGGATTGTAGAATGGTCCCAGCAGTATGAGGATAGTTTGGTGGTTCCTCATAAAACTTACTATAGAACTTCCATATGATCCAGTGATTCCACTGCTTGGTATATACACTGAGGAACTGAAAGCAAAGACACGAACAGATATATGCACACCAATGTTCATAGCAGCATTGTTCACTATCGCCAAAAGTTGAAATCAACCCAGGTGCCCATCAACAGATGAATGGGTAAACAAAATGTGGTATATACATACATACAATGGAATATTACTCTGCTATAAGAAGGAATAAAGTGCTAACACACGGGATAACATGGATAAATCTTGAAGTCCTTATGTTGAGTGAAGGATGAACAGTATATTACCTCACTGACATGAATTAAGGAAATTGAGCAGTCTCAGAGAGCTATTGTCTGTAACATAGGTTTACAAGAAATAGAAAGAGAAGAGAAGCCTGTGAGCTATCACTCATATGGATATAACCTAACTAAATTGATAGAGTGTAGTTGTGTTTTGCAGAGATAGGACAGGAGGGTAGTGATATTACTGGGTTATGTGGTGCAGGGTTAACAGGTGGATAGATTGAGAAGGGTAGGTCAGATGGTCCAGGATACTGGGCAAGGGTAGGAGAAGGCACAGGGAACACTGGGAATTTGTGGGTATGAGGTTGAAAGTACAGAGGTAGGAATGCTCTTATGGCAAAATGACAAGGAAGGGTCACTGGTTTAGGGTGTTGGTTGGGGGGACATTCATAACAGGGTGCACCTAGAGCAGGCTTCCAGGGTGTGTGTGTGTTCATTATGTCATAATGTGTTATATCAGTGGGTGGAGATGCACATAATGAGTGGGAAGGAGTTGGACTCCCATCTTTGGGAGGACCGATTTGTTCAGAAATAGACAGGTAGGATTCTCTCAAGAGCAAGGGTGTTTCCTAATATGGGAGGACAAACCAGTGTGCCAAGACCTCTTGTTCCATGTAACCATGAATCTTGTCATCCAACAAATCAAGCCAGGGGGTCATCATGGGCCCCGGGGGGATGAGTTGGAGGAATAGTATAGATCACAGAGGGGGTATTTAGTGGTAAGTAGAAATGTTCTTCATTACCATACAGTGATGGACACAGGACATGATGAATATCTTCAAGATTTATAAAAGTGTATGGTCTAAAACATGATCCATAGTGTAAACCATTGACAATGTTTAGTAGCTATGTTTCACTATTTGTATATCAGTTATAACAATGCTACCATCCACATATAAAAAGATATTAATGTGGAGGTGAGGGAAGGAGGAGGATATTGGGTATATGAGAGTCTCCTGTGTTCTGTGTGTGACTTGCTGTGACCTAAAACTTCTTTGAAAACAAAATGAAAATAGTGAGACACTGGGTAATGAGAGGGGGAATGTGCCACAGTACAGACTGGATACCAGATATTGCAGTGATGAAAGGCAAAAGATCAAAAAATTACTTTTTTAAAAATATTTTTTAATTTTTTAATATCCCAATCTTTTAATTTTATTTTAATTTTAGTTTTTTTTTTAAATTATGTATTTTACCTCTTACATTTAAATATATCGTTATTATTTCATTTTCCTATTAACTGTATTCAGCTATTGTAATGACTTCATCTTTGAAGAAGCTTTGGATCACAGAAGGGTTACAACTGCAGTGGGGAAGGATCATTGGTGTGGGGTGTCAAGGATGGTGGAGGCATTGGAGGAAGTTCACCTGAGAATACATATAAGGTATATAAATGTGTTCAAATGTTCATGGGGTATTGTCACAGTGGGTGGGGAATCACTCAATAAATGACAGAATACTGAATTCCCATCCTATAGAGCTCTGCTACATTCTCTAAGGGAGAAGCAACAGCCTCCCAAATGCAGGTACAGTGACTAGCAAAGGAGGATGATCCTCTGATGGGCCCTTGATATTGATGAGTAGCCTAATGAGTCTTTGCTCTTGAAATTGAAATTCAGCCTATTGTTATGGGGTACCTAAATGTTGCCTCCTGAGAGCCTCCTTGTTGCTCAAATGTGGCCTCTCTCTAAGCCAAACTCAGCATATGAATGCATTAGTTTCCTCTCAGCGTGGGACTTGACTCCTGGGGATGAGCCACCCTGGCACCAAGGGATTGCTACCAAGTGCCAACTGGCAATGCAACTGGAAAAAGATCTTGAATAAAAGGAGAAAAAGGTAAAGGCAAATGAGTTTATATGGCTAAGAGACTTCAAAATGAGTCAGGAGGTCATCCCACAGGTAATGCTTATGCACATCTCAGTAGGATCTCATAGAATTCCAAAGTGGATATCACCTGAAATAGTGGGGCTCCTGAAAGCTCTGGAGACACCCAGGCCCTATGTCAGGGCAGATAGCTCTGGAGTTTAGTGCCTTGCCAGTGGGCCCTACTTTGGTGTTTGTGCTCCTGAGAGTGACAGAGTTGGACTCAACTATGTCTTCCCTGCAAATGGCTAATCTGTCCCTTCTATTCAAACCTATACTTGGTGCTGGAGTTTGTAGGTGTACATTCAGAGGCTTGAGTCTTTGGGCTCTCCATGTGCCAGCTGGGCCCAGAACCTCGGTGGTGCAGCAACTCCTACTCTACAGCTCATTGGATTCACCCAGGAAAACTGGCAGGGGGATGATGATGAACAACAGCCATCCCAGGGAATGGAGAGAGTCTGCAGCTGCAGGCAGGATAATCCCATCCATTTTCCCCATGGGATATAAGTCCCCTCTCAATTGAAGGTGGAGTGGACATCACCATCCCAGACTCCTCAGGATAGGAGGAAGAGCTATGGACCTGTGTGGACTTAGTGGTATTCTACTATAGACATATTGTGATTCAAGCAATGGAAGAAATTATGACATTGATGTGAAGCCAGTGACCACTGGAGGTTCTGAGAGCAGGGAGAGGGAAAAGCAGTTGTAATACAGGGGATTTTTGGGACTTGGGAATTGTCCTTAGTGACATTGCAATGACAGATATAGGCCATTTTATATCATCATATAACATGCAGAACTGTGTGGGAGAGAGTGTGGTATACAATGTGAACTATGGTTCATGCTTAATGGCAAGCCCCAGAATGTGCTTATCAATTGCAATTAATGTGCCACAGTAATGAAGGATGATTATGTTGGAGGTTGTGGGAGTTGTGGGAGGTTGGGTTAATGGGAATCCCTATATTTTTTTGTTTAACATTTATGTAATCTAAGTATCTTTAAAAAAAAAATTAAGTATATCTAAAAATAAAAAAAAAGAATGAAAGAGCTAAATTGAAGACCTAACTGCACATCTGGTGGAACTAAAAAAGAACAGTAAAATAATCCCAAACCAAGCCAAAGGAAAGATATAGTAAAGATCAGAGTAGAAATAAATGAAATTGTGAACAACAACAACGAACAAACACAATAGAGAGAACCAACAAATCCAAAGGTTGATTCTTTGAGAACAAAGAAAATCGTCAAACCCTTAGCAAGACTGACAAAGAAAAAAAGAAGACACAAATGAATAAGATAAGAAATGATATGGGGACATTATACTCAACCTGCAGAAATAAGAGACATCATAAGAGGATACTATGAACCCTGTATACCAAAAAACTGGAAAATGTAGAGTAGATGAGTGAATTCCTAGAAACACACAAACCACCTACACTGACCCTAGAAGAAATAGAAGACCTCAACAAAACCATCACAAGTGAAGAGATTGAAACAGTCATCAAAATCATCACAAAGATGAAAAGCCCAGGGCCAGATGGCTTCACAGGAAAATTCTACCAGTCATTGAAAGATGGTCTAATACTGATGTTGCTCACGTTCTTCAAAAAAAATTGACCAGGAAAGAATGCCACCAAACTCATTCTGTGAAGCCAACATCACACTAATACCAAGATAAGATAAAGATACTTTGAAAATAGAAAAATACAGACCAATATCTCTAATGAATATAGATTCAGAAATCTTCAACAAAACACTTGCAAACAGAATCCAAAAGTACATTAAAATAATTATACACCATGATCAAGTGGGTTTTATCCCAGGTATGCAAGGCTGGTTTAATACAAGAAAATCAATTAATGTAGTAAACCAAATTGATAACTTGAAGAAGAAAAATTAAGTTTCCTCTCAACTGATGCAAAAAAGGCATTTGACAAAATATAGCATACTTTCTTGATAAAAAACACTCCAAAAGATAGGAATAGAAGGAAGCTTTCTCAGTATGGTAAAGTACATATATACCAACATTGTATTCAACAGTGAAAGACTGAAAGCTTTCCCTCTGAAATCAGGAACAAGACACAGATGCTCACTGTCAGCATTATTATTCAATATTGTGCTAGAAGTTCTAGCTATAGCAATTAGGCTAGATAAAGAAATAAAAGGCATGCAAATTGGAAAGGAAGAAGTAAAACTTTCACTATTCATTGATGATATGATCCTCTATTTAGAAAATCCTGAAAAATCCACACCAAAGCTACTAGAAGTGGAGTTTCTAGTAGCAAAAATCAATAGCATTTCCATACACTATGGCTGTGCAATCTAAGGAGAAAATCAGAAAAAAATCCCATTTGTAATAATGACTAAAATGATCAAGTATTTAGGAATAGACTCAACTAAGGACATAAAGAACTTGTATTAAGAGAACTACAGAACATTGCTAAAAGTAACAGAAGAAGACTTAAATAAACAGAAGGATATTCCAAGTTCATGGATTGGAAGACTAAATTTCATTGAGATGTAAATTCTACACAAACTAATTTACAGATTCAATGCAATCTCAATAAAAATCCCAAAAACCTTTTTTGGAGAAATTGAAAGGCCAATTTTCAAATTTATTTGGAAGGGTAAGGGGCTTTGAATAGCCAAAAATGTCTTTTTAAAAAGAATGAATTTAGAGGATTCTCTCCTTCTGACTTTAAAGCATATTACTTAGCTAAAGTGATAAAGAAACAACATGGCCCTGGCATAAGAACAGACAGATTGACCAATGGAACTAATTGAGACCATCACATCTACAGTCATGTGATTTTTGAGAAGGCTGTTAGGCACACCCACCTGGGCAAGAACAGACTATCCGACAAATGGTGCTGGGAGAACTGGATAGCAATATCCAAAAAAAAGGAAGGAAGGAAGGAAGGAAGGAAGGAAGGAAGGAAGGAAGGAAGGACGGAAGGAAG
>JAQZBX010042547.1:0-21369 GCA_029593785.1 Cabassous unicinctus
CCTGATTCTGTGATAATCAGGGTAGGCTTAACAGTCGCTATATTAGAAACCATGCATGTGTCCCCAGACCTAGTTTTTCTCCCTAGGTCTGGTTTTTAGAATGCTGGTGATAAACTAAGCCTGATTTATTTTATGACCATCCTGTATGGGACATGACTGTAACTCTAGGTATCTTTGGTCAATCTTAAGAGATATAGCAGGGGGACGGATGTGGCTCAAGTGGTTGGGCGACCGTCTCCCATATGGAGTGACCTAGGTTTGACCCCCGGGATGGCCTGGTAAAAATTAAAAAAAGAAAATATAAAAGGCGCGCGGGCCGCCAGTGCCTGCACATGGGTATGCCACCAGGCTCCGTGAGCAGGTGAGCTCTCCAGGCCCCATGTGAGGGTGCGCCACCAGGCACCATGCACAGGTGTGCCGCCAGGCCCCACAAGCTGGTGAGCCCCACAGGCTCTGCGAGCGGGTGAGCACCCCAGACCCTGTGCCTGGGTGTGCTGCCAGGCCCCGCTAGCAGGTGAGCGCCCTAGGCCCCACATGTGGGTGCGCTGCCAAGCCCCGTGCACAGGTGTGCTGCTAGGCCCCATGAGCAGGTGCGCCATCAGGCCCTGTGCCCGGGTGTGCTGCCAGGCCTCGCAAGTGTGTGAGCCCCCCAGGCCCCATGCGTAGGTGTGCCACCAGGCCCCGCGAGTGGGTGAGCCCCCAGGTCCCAAGCGTGGGTGTGCTGTCAGGCCCTGCGAGCCATGCAGCAAGATGATGACATAACAGGAGAGTGACACAAGGTAGAGCCAAGACAAGACGCACCGAAAAACCAGGAACTAAGGTGGCATAGGCAGTAGAAGCCTCTCTCCTACATCAGAGGTTCTGAGGATTGAATACCAGTGAAGACAGGAGGAGAAGGAGGAGAAGAGAGGGCAGGAAACAGACACAGAGAGTTACCCAGCAAACGGACACAAAAACAGCAAAAACAGGGGGGCAGGGGTAAAAATGGATAAAAGTAAATAAATAAATAAATAAATAAATAAATAAATAAATCTTTAAAAAGAAAAAGGTATTGGGGAGTAAGATACAGACTATAGTTAGTAGTAAAACTTTGACGATGCTCTTTCATGATTTGTTAACAAATGTTTCACAACAATGCAAAGTATTTGTGGTAGGGTGATGTGTAGGAGCCCTGTATGATGTTATGCATGTTTGTTTTGTAAGTTCACAATGTTTACTGAACACCTATTTTTTATGTATGTTCATGTTATAAATGATATACTTCAATAAATTATTTTTAAAAAAGAAGAAAAAAGAAAACCAATAGACAAGCCACATTCTGTCATTAAATATGCACAACATATATATGAGAAGAACTTGAATTTAGAAGATATAAAGAACTCTTATAAATCGGCAATATTTTAAAAAGAAATCAACCAGTTTTAAAACAAGGATGAAAGACTTGAAAAGATTTTTCACAAAAGAAACAAATGGATATCAATGTATTTGTTTTGTCATAGGTATGTTTTCTTGATAGATAGAGGTCCACACAATAGCTAACAAAATATTAAACTTCTACCCTGGGGAAGACCAGCTACGTTCTCAAATAAAATGGCAAAAATATCTCTAATATATAAGCCATACCTTACAAAAGAAAACATGCCAGTATGCAAAGTCCTTGATCTTAGTGTTGTATTGATGAACCTTATTCCTGTAAAAATGAAACTTAGCCTAATTATAGTTAATGCCTAAGAGTCACCTCATGAAAACCTTCTTGTTACTCGAATGTGGACTCTCTCTAAGTGAAACCAAACAAATGGACTTACTACCTTCCTCCCTACATGGGATATGACTCCCGGGAATGAACTTCCCTGGCACTGAGGGATTATTACCAAGCACTAACCAGTGATGCATTTGGAAAAAGACCTTGACCCAAAGTGGGAAACAGTAAATAAAAAAGAGTTTAAAGAAATTTCAAAGTGAGTTCGAAGGTCATTCCAGATGTTACGCTCATGCAGGTCTCAGGCAGAATTCACTAACTGCCATATTAAACAAAGCCTCAAATAAGAGTATTCCTGAGGGCTCTAGGTACTTCCAGACACCAGAGGCAAGGCACATGAAACCAACACCCTTTCAGCAAGCCCTATTTGAGACTATATGGTTATCTATTTCCCCAATATATCATAGTTGTACTCTTTTATAATTCCCCTACTTATGATTTTTCTACTCCTTTTATTTAAATCTCTAATTTTCAATATATCCATTAAACATATCTCTCTAAGACTTAAATCTTTGGATGGTTCATATGCCAGTTGAGCCCTGAATCCCAGCAGAGTTGCAGCCAACTCCTACTCTTCGGGCTTGCCCTGGTCAACTGACAAAATAATGATGATGGACAAGTCCCATACCAAAAAATAAGGACTATCCTCAACTGCAAGCAAAACAATTCTTTCCATCTGCCCCATAATATATAAGTCTCCTATCAGCTTGAAGCAGAGTGGACATCACTCCAAATCGCTCAAAATTGAGGAATGAACAAACATAAGGGGGAAGTATAACCACGGACCAAAGTAGATTTATTGTTATTGTAGTTATTATCTTGTGTTAATGGAAGAAACCTGTAACATTAAATAAAAATTCGGGGTTCAGGGTTTAGAAGGAAGAGGGGAGGGATGAATAGGTGGAACACAAGGCATTTTTAGGGCAGTGAATTTGTTTGGAATAATACTGCAATGAAAGACACATGCCATTTGTCAAAGCCTAGAAAACTGTACAGCACAAAGTATAAACCATAATGGAAACTATGGACTTTGGTTAGTAGCAATGCTTCAATACTGGCTCATCAATTGTAACAAATTTACCACACTAATATAAGTATTAATAATAAGGGAAACTATGTGTGTGGATGTGTGGGGCGGGGGAGAGTTATATGGGAATTCTCTATACTTTCAGTGTAATTTTTCTGTAAATCTAAAACTTCTCTAAAAATAAAATTTATTGTTACAAAAGCAAAAACAAATGGCCAATCAGCACATGAAAAGTTGCTTAACATTTTTAATCATCAGGTAAATGCAAATTAAGACCATAATGACATACCATTTTGCACACAGTAGAATGGCTAAAATAAAGAAAAAATTCTAATATCAAATGTAAATGAGAATGTACAGCAATACATTGCTGGTGGAAGTTTAAACTATTGGGAGAACTATTGGGCAGTTTCGAAAAAGTCAGGGATACATCTGCTCTACGACCTACCGATTTCATTTCCAGATATTTACCTAATAAAAACAAAAGGACATGGCCATGAAAAGACTTGTATAAGAATGTGCCTAACAACCTTATTTGTTATAGCCAAACACTGTAAACATCCATTAGCAAAAGAATGGATAAAGAAACTGCAGTGCATTCATAAAACAGAATAGAACTCAGCAATAGGGAAAAAAAACCAAACTACTGCTATACAAGCAACATGGATGAATCTCTCAAAAGCATGACAATGCAAGACAAAAGAAATTATAGAGTGTGTTTCATTTACTTAAGTTTCTAGAACAGGCAAAATCAACATATTGTAATAGAAATATGAAAGGGGTTTCTCTGGAGAGGAGGAGAATTGATTGGGAAGGTCATGAGGGAACTTTCCAGAGATAAAGGAAATATTCTACATTTTACTTGGGGCGCTAGTTCCACAGATGTACTTAATTATCAAAAGTCATCAAACTGAACACCTGAGGTCTATGTTAATTATAAGTTAATGATGTCTCAATTTGGGATGGGGTACATTGCTTAGAGTACTTTTTGAAATATTTTCTGCAAACTAATCACAGTGTAACAAGCATCTGGATCAAGAACAAAACATTGACAGCACCTCAGAAGCCCTCCTCATGATTCCTTCAATTCACTAAGCTGCAGGGTTATTTTGTTTGCTTTTGAACTACATATAACAGTTCGAAATTATATAAGTAGAATCATACAATGTGTACTCTTCTAACGTCTCTGGTTTATTTCATTCAACATTACGTTTTTATGATTCATCTATGTTTCATGTGTTGCATATCTTTCATTCTTATTGCTGTATAGTATTCCATTGCTGAATTTACCACTTTTATCCATTCTATTGTTGGTTATTTAGATAACTTTTGTGAAGTGACCTTTTAGGTGTTTTGCCAACACTTATATTAGGTTATCTACTCTATGCTTACTGATTTGTGAGAGTTCTCTCTATATTCTGGACAAGAATTCTTTTTCATCATTTTACCTTTTTCACTATGGTTTTCTTTTTGATTGTTTAATCATTTCTTTTGGTGAATGGAATTTACTTATTTTAGTATGCTCTGATATATTTTCTTTTATAGCCTGTATTTTTTGTGTCCTGTTTATGCAATCTCTTCCTACTTCATGATCATGAAGATATATTCTAAAAAGTGTTTATTGTTTTACTTTTCATATTTAAATTGGCAATGCATCTAGAATTGATTTTTTGCATATGTTTTAAGATTGGAAGCAAGATATATTTTCTAGATGTATTTATATACTATGACACAGCTCCTCTTATTTAAAAGACCATCTTTTTACCATTGCCATGTTTTTGTAAAAATCAATTCAATGTGCATGTGTGTGTTTGTTTTTGGAATCTCTATTCTGTTCCATTGGCCAATGTGGTGATACTTGCTCCAATATTGTACTGTATTAATTATCATAGTTTACATTAGGTTTATTAATAATAATATATTTTTAAAGAAGCTTTAGATTACATAAATATTACATTGAAAATATAGGGAATTCCCATGTGGTAGTACCTATCCTTCAATTTTTCTCTTCAAGATTATCTTGGTAATTCTTGGCTCTTTGGATTTCCAATGAATTTCAGTTACCTTGTCAATTTCAAAAAATACCTGCTGGGATTTTTGATTAGTAACACATTGAGAATAGAGATTAATTTCAGGGAATTGGCATTTTTTTTATCTTACTATCTGTAGACATGGTATAGGTTTTATTTAATTTCTCTTAAAAATGTTTTAGGTAGTTTTCAGTGTAAGGCATTGCATAACTTTCAGTAGATTTTTAACGTGGTCTTTGACTTTTTTGATGTTATTGCATTTATTATATTATTTTTATATTTGGTTGTGGCTGGTAGATAGAAACAATTGATATTTGTGTGTTGATTGTATGTTAAGCAACCTTGCTAAATTCACTTACTAATTCTAATACATTTTGTTTCTTGATATGGATGCAGATTACACAGGTATGTTCAGTTTACAAAATACATTGAGTTATACATTCATATGTGATTTTTCTGTATATATACATATAATATTTCAAAAAAACTCTATGAAAAAAAGAACCTTGTAGAAGGCTAAATATGGTTCGCTAAGAAAGGAAATGTGGCAAAGCGCTAATCAATCATCTCTCTCTACTGCAAATGAACTGGAGCTAATGGAATCCTTTAATTGGGGAAAAAGGCACTTGATGAGTCATCCCAATGAAAACTTAAGATTTGAGAAAGAAAGATGAGAAGGATTTCCTGGCTTTCAAAGGGAACTGATAGACTGATGATATAAAACATACTAATTTTTGTGTGTGATAAAACTTTGAGAATTTGAGATAAAACTTTCTCACTAGAAAAATACATGGACATACAAACGTACAAAGAAAATGTTAGACTTTCAAAAATATACTGAAGTCCATTGTGGGTTCTAGAGTTCACGGATCCTTGTTGAATTCTTGCTCTAGAGTAGAGCTGTACAACAGAACTTTTTGCAATGATGGCAATGTTCTACATCTGCTTTTTCCAATAAAGTAGGCAATAGTAGCCAAATGTGACCATTAAGCATGTGAAATTTGGCTGATATGACTAAGGAACTGAATTTTTAATTGAATTTAAATTTAATTAATTAAAATTTAAATTTCAATAGCCACATATGTCTAAGGGATATCATATTATACAGTACAACTCTAGAGTCTCTCACATGATTGTTTTCAAAGTTTACTGTGGCCTTAATAAGTGACCTTATTAAAAATGCACATGCCTATTAGTACTTGTGTTTCTGATTCAGGGCCTCAGGATATATATATCTTTAGGAGTATCAGAAATTGAACCCAAGACCTATTACATATGAAGCTGGTGCTCAACTACCGAGCTACACCTGCTCCTGTATTTTTAATAAGCATTCTAAGTGATTCCCATTCAAATGATCTGTGGAATGCATTTTGAAAATACTAGTTTACACTATATTGCCACAAATGCATATTTCTATTTCAGTTCCTGTTTTTCCCCATTTTATATTACTGTATTTCATTATTATTGGTATCTCCTTTTAGTAACTCCTTACCTGGACCTCTGGTAGTTTATCAACTTTCTCAATTATGTGCTGCATCTTAAAGCAGCTAAACATGCTATAACTAAAATAAAAATTGAAAGGCTGAACAATGTCTTGAGAAAGCTTTCTTAAGAACAACGCCTAGTGCTGTTGAATTATTGCTGAGAAATAATTTTTACTTAAATGTCATTTTGCCTTTCTTCCTTCCTTTCTCCCTTCCTTTCATTCCTCCTCCTTTCCCCCTCCCCTCCCCTCCCCTTCCCTTCTCTCCCCTTCCCTCAGATTTGAGGATGAGCTAAGCTTGTTATATAAATGACTTCTGAATTAGAAGGCATTGCTGCATACTTTTTTTTTTATCAAACATATATTTGTTACTGTTAAATATTAGAGTCTATCTGATGTGGTTCCTTGAATTGCTGAATCTACTCAGTGAAATCACAAAACATATAAACATTATAAAAATTTTCCACACAAATAGTAGTTATACAAAAAAGTCATTTAACATTAGAGGTGATAAAGACTTCAGAAATTATGTAGTCCAACATCTTCATTTTGCAAATGAATAAATTGAGATCCAGAAAGATCCAGATAATTTTTGAAAGTAAAAAAAAAAATCTAGATTTTTCCATTGTTTTGACTAGAGCTTCTACCACCACAGCATCCTAATACCCAATATCTTCTATTTATTAAATAAATACTGACTACTTGCTCTGTGTCAAGAACTACTGCAGGCACTGAGAAAATATCAATGAGCAAGACGAACAATATGGAATCTACATTTGAGTGAGATAAGAGTATCGTCACACTCTTTAGTGGTGCAAAATGTTTGCTTAAATTTACTGATCTTTTACAGTGGAAATGGAAAAGGTCATAATATCAAGCAATTTGGTTCTATTGCTCAAATTGAAATGCTGCTAATTTTCACCCTTTATTAGGGAATGACAATGCTGTTGTGTATCTAACTTAATGACTCATACATTTACATAAATTCTGCAGTACTTTAGTTTCAAAAACATTTTCAATATAATCATATAAGCTTTATTTAATCTTTAAAATATCTTATTCATAGTTCATAGTTCATTACTCTACCTTATAAACAACAATATGTTTTTAAAACAATTTGACTTCTCTACATAATTTTTCCATGGATATCACTTACATAATCCTACCAGTTGGTAGACCATTTTTGTCTTGTTATAGAACCTACACTTTCCTGTACGTCGACAGCTTTCAGTATCCCGAAAGACACAAGAATTTTCTCTTAACATTTTAAAAAGTAATGGTCCAGGAATAGATCCTGTAAGAAATGCAATTATTGTGAAATCCCCATGTAAACACTATATGTTGAGATCAGAATGATTTTTCTCCTTAAATTAAACATATATGTACATGTTCATATATAGTCATTCTCACACTAAACATATTTGAAATTATTTAAGAATTTTCTTTCAGATAGGATTATTAACCACTGCAAACAGTGATTATAATTTGTTGAAAATCCTTATCCCTGTAGATATAAAAATTAGTAGATTTGCACCTTTTTATAATGTTCTAAATGTTATTAGATGATATCTCAAATCTTTCCTTAATTTTTGAATGAAAAATTTAGAAGTATTTAAAAAGAGACTCTAAATATTGATTTTGCAAACTCAGTGTCTCTCCAAATATCTCAAGTTGTGAAAATTTAAATGACTGAAAAATAAGCTTGTTCTTGCTAATTTATAAAGATATTGAGAAAAGTAACTGAAGATGTAAATGCTTTGGTATGTTTGCAGCAACCTCAGATTCAGATGACTTCATATCCAGAGGAACAGTTATGTGCTGCCTGAAGGAAATCTCTGTATACTCTCAGAGAGAGCATCTCCTCAGCAACAATACCACTTTCAGCTAAAAGCAAATGAACAGTCACAAAAAAGTCACCCCAAGGCAACAGAACTGAGTTTCACAACTAAAATATAAATGTTCATGATTGACCATCTTCCTTAAGAATTCAGGGCTCTTCATGACTCACGTGACTGGATTACAATCACCGCTTCCCATCACCAGGTTTCTCTATCTCACTGAGCGATGCCACTCTCTGCATTTTTCAAGGTGAAAAAACCTAAGCCTACAGCTGAAGGTTTTCCAATTCCTAACAATTTTTTCCCATCCATGATAAGTTCTTACAACACAAACTCCAAACATATCTTGGATATGTTGATTTTTTTCTCTCTCTCCGCTGCTATCACAAGAATCCAATTTAATGTAACTCTGACCTAGGCTTCAGGAATAACATCAGCTTTCAATTCTTCCTCATTTATTTCCTATCAGCCTTTCTCCTGCAAGCAGTGGAGTTATCTTTTAAATGTAAATCAGATAGTATCTATCTTCTAATGGCAAAATGCTGCAAAATCTGAACACCGCCTATATCTCAGAGATCATATATTCCACCCTTCCTCCCACTTAAAAATGCATGGGGTGGGGCAGATGTGGCTCAAATGGTTGGGCATCCATCTCCTATATGGAGGGACCTGGGTTCAATCTCCAGGACCTCCCAGTAAAAATAAAGAAAAATATAGAAAGCACGCGGGCCACCAGGCCCCATGTGTGGGTGCACAGCCAGGCCCTGCGAGTGGGTGCGCCGTCAGGCCCTGTGCACAGGTGCACCAAAAGGGGGGGAGGGGATATAGAAATAAATAAATAAAGCAATAAATCTTTTTAAAAAAATGCATCAGCCTCACTGGTTTCCTTTCTTACGCAGGAAGTTGCTTGTGCACTTGCTTTTCCTTATGCTACCCCTTCCATTACAAATCTCTCCAGGTTAAAACTATGCTCTAATTTTTCACATTTTAAAAAACCTCACTTAATCCCACACAATGATCTAGCTATAGAACGACTTCTCTGATCCCTATCCACACTGTAGTTATGTCTACAGTCTTGATTCCATTTATCACGTCATTCAGTCTTCAATCCAGTCCAATCTTGTTCCTTCCTCCAACCATATTTTTAATGAGGGGTTCCATACAGTTAAAATGTGAATTTGATAGTTTTTGGTATTTAAGATAGTCTAAAGTAAAAAGTACATTACGCTCCAAAACCTTTGTTTATTTGGATACAAATCCACAAAAACATCAGGTTCTGTGCCCTTGGTGATGAAAATGTTTACTGACATTCCAAACATACAAACAATGTAAAATATAGATAATAGCCTTCCAAATACTTGTATGAGCAGGGTAAATATACTGCTGAGTCAATAAATAGTCTCTTCTGATCAAATGTATTATTAATGCATACTTTGTATGACAGGATGGATTATCTGTTTACATTAACTATTTTCTCCAAAATTCTATAAAGGAACTCCCTCATTCACTTGTTTTGTGACATTTACCATTATTAATTTGTATTTCTAAATATACATGTAGACACACATACATATGAAAAAAGGAAGAACTGGATATAAAAACTTTGTCAAAAATCCATACCAAATATTCTTAGGATCACTAAAGATACGCCCAAGGCCAGACTTCGTTGTCTGTCAGATACAACCCTGCAAGCAAATAGCAATAGTAACATCAGCACATCATTTGTATTAGCTATAGAGAATGTATGCTAGATTCAAGGCTAATCGTTTTTTGTGTGTGCATCAGTTAGACCTTGGCCAGTTGATAAGAGTTGAACCTGGCCGATTGAAAGACTGCAGCTCCTCCCATTTCCCCCTATCTGCCCCCTTGCCAACTAATTCCAAAACTCCTTGCTCTTTCTGAGGAGGAAGAATGTGTGGCCAAAATCCTCTGCCTCCTTTTTCTTTCCTGAGCAAACTGAACACCAACTTTCATGTTTATTCTTTCTTCATTTTCTTGGGCACACTCATTGTTTTGGATTTCTTCCTTTTATCTCTGTGAGATCCACTCTCCACCTTTCTCTAACTTGCTCTCTGCCCTGCAAGACTAACCTGAATGGACCACATTAGTAGGCTCCCTTGCCACCATCTGACTTCTGATAGGAGTCTGCCAATGGGGCACTCCAGAGTGAAGAAAGGTAGCTCAAGGTCTTCATTACCAGGTTTACTCCCTGCACAGTCACGTCAGATTAATAGGGTCCCTCAGGCACATCTGTCCCCTTTGGGCCTAGGGTGGTAGGTAGGACAGAGGTACTGCATTATACCTTGGGATTGCTTACAATTCTGCCTACATTTTAAATAGCCACATTTTATTCAATCTTAATTGAATCCTAATTTGAGGATGTCATCTCATTCATGTTGAAAACCAAATTATTATACACACTATTCAACAGCTAAAATAAATGAAAATAACATTCCCAAAGGTAAAGAATGAGGATCTCTGCATTTCCTACTAATCAAACCAAGTTTTTTAATAAAAATATTACAACACATTATATTATATTGTAATACATTATAATATAGAACATTAAATAATAGTAGTTTGGAAAATACATTAAATTGAGAATAATCAACTTTGAATATTTCAGGAAGTGAAAATATAAGAGCTACATTTTAAGTGGGCATTTAAAATAAATTCTATGATTTCCCTTTATTTATTCTAGAACTTCAACTTTAAACTGGGGCACCAAGGACCTGTTATTCCACTTTGTTTCACTTTTTTTGGACCAATAATTTCATTCAAATGTCTCAATTTACAAACTGTAGCATGTGCACAATATTTTGTGACTATTTTGCATAACATGAGATATTCTACCCATATCAGTCTGGTCAAAATATAGATTACTTTCCTTAAATGTTTACTTCCTGGAAAAAGAAAACAAATTAACCGATTCTCAAAGAAAACATATTTAAATAAAAAATTATTTACACTTTTATAATGAGCAGATTTACAAAAGAGAGGTAAAAGAAGTAAAGTGTCATGTTTCTAATAAACTTTGGAATAATGTTTTTGATATAAAGTGGAAATTTTGGTCATGTCCATAACTATAATTGAATGATCTGCTTCACTTAGCATAAATAATTTTCTTATAGGTGATATATGATATTGGTGCTTCTGGAAGCACATATAGAGCTGACCATTACTGATAAGAATAATCATTAAGAAGTATTTATATATATTCATTTGATTAAAATCCTTTTTCTAACTGATATACAAAACTGGATGAAAAGATTAATCATTCCTAGGATTTTCAAAA
The DNA here is from genome assembly GCA_029593785.1 of Cabassous unicinctus. Taxonomy (NCBI): domain Eukaryota; kingdom Metazoa; phylum Chordata; class Mammalia; order Cingulata; family Chlamyphoridae; genus Cabassous; species Cabassous unicinctus. The sequence continues at coordinate 11,433 of JAQZBX010042547.1, forward strand.
CTAGCACAAAATAAAATAAAATAAAATAAAAATAGAATAGAAGCACAAAAATAAAAAATAGATATGTATTTTAAAATGTATTATGAAAATTAACAAAATGAAGTGAATACTTTTGTTTTTCTTTTAGTCTAATGATCAAACAGTTACAAGAATTTCAGGGAGTAAACATAAAGTTTGTTAGTACTCTTCCAAAATGCAAAGGCAGCTTCTACCATCTGTCATATGACCTCAAATTTATATTTTCAGTCCACATTTTCCTTATTTTTTTATTATACAAGTTGTCACTTTACAGAACAATCATGCATAAAATACAGGATTCCCTTATATCAGCCTATTATTAACATCTTGCATTTGCTGTGGTACATTTGTTACAAGCGATGAAAACAAACTTTTATAATCGTACCATTAGCAATAGTCCGTGGTTTAACTTAGGCTCAGCTTGTGCTGGGCAGTTCCATAGTTTTTAAAATTTTTATTTTTATACTAGTTCCATATATACAACCTAAAATTTCCCTTTAACCACATTCAATTATATTCAGTGCTTTTAATTCTGTTCGCAATGTTGTGCTACCACCACCACCATCCATTTCCAAATTTTTTCCATCATTCCAAATAGAAACTGTATACATTTTAAGCTTTAACTCCCTATTCGCTACCACCACCCCATCCCCTGGTAACCTATATTCTAGATTCTGACTCTATAAGTTTGCTTATTCTCATTATTTCATATCAGTGAAATCATACGTTTGTTCTTTTGTATCTGGCTTATTTCATTCCACATGATGTCTTCAAAGTTCATCTATGTTGTCACATGGATCAGAACTTCATCCCTTTTTATGGCTGAATAATTTTCCATGTATGTGTATATACCATTGTTTGTTTATCCATTCATCAGTCGATGGACAGTTGGGTTGCTTCCATTTTATGGCAATTGTGAATAATACTGCTATGAACATTGGTGTGCAAATATCTGTTCAAGTCCTTGCTTTCAATACTTCTGGGTATATACCTAGAAGTGGGATTGCTGGGTCATATAGTATTTCAGTATTTAGCTTTAGGAGGAACTGCCAAACTGTCTTCTACAATGGCTGCACCATTTTACATTCCCAGAAGCAATGAATCACTCAGTGTACCTATTTCTCCGCATCCTCTCCAACACTTAAAATTTTTTAATAGTAGCCATTCCAATGGGTGTGAAATAGTATCTCATTGTGATTTTTTATTTGTATTTCCCTAATGTCTAATGATGCTGAGCACCTTTTCATGTGTTTATTGGCCATTTGCATATCATCTTTGGAGAAATGTCTATTATAAAGTCTTTTGATCATTTTAAAATTGTTTGTCTTTTTATTGTTGAGTTGAAGGATTTCTTCATATATTCTGAATATTAAACCCTTATTGGATATGTGTTTTCCAAGTATTTTCTCCCATTGTGTAGGTTGTCACGTTACTTTCATGAAAGTCTTTTCATGCACAAAAGTTTTTATTTTTGATGAGGCCCTAATTATCTTCTTACTCTTGTTGTTTGAGCTTTGGGTGAAAAGTCTAAGAAACAATTGCCTAACTCACGGTCCTGAAGGTGCTTCCTTATGTTTTATTCTAGAAATTTTATAGTTCTGGCTCTTATATTTAGGTCTTTGACTGATTTTCAGTTGACTTTTGTATACAGTGTGAGTTACAGATCCACCTTGATTTTTTTTGCAAACAGAGATCCAGTTTTCCTACACCATTTGTTGAAGAGACTATTCTTTTGCAATTGAGTGGTCTTTTCCCCCTTCACAAAAATCAACTGGCCACAAATGTGAGAGTTCATTTCTGAATTCTCAGTTCAATTCATTTAGTTTATATATCTGTCCTTGTGCCAATGCAATGCTGTTTTGATTACTTTGGGATTGTAATAAATTTTAAGATCAGAAAGTATGAATACTGGTTTTAGTTTGCCAAAGGGGTACCAATTCAAAGTACCAGAAATCTGTTGACTTTTATAAAGGGGATTTACTTAAGGGAAAAGCTTACAGTTTCAAGGCCATGAAAAGTCCAAACTAAAACACCAACTGAGATACTTTCTCACCAAAGTCAGCTACTGTTGATCCTGGTGTTTTGCCACACGGTGAAGCAAGATGGCCACCCATCTCTGAGAGGTTTCAGCCATCCCCTCTGGGCTCACTTTCTCTTTCTTAGTTGCTGCATAAGCCCAGCCCCTTAGGGCTTCATGCTTAAGCGATCCTGTAGTTCTCTCTCTCCTGGCATAGACTTTGTTTCTTTCTAGTCCTCCTATATCAATCTCAGCTGTCCCACTCTCTAATTTCAACTGTAAGCTATCATGCAAATGGCTTATCAAACAGCCTCAGCTGTTTGAGGCTTCTCCTTTTTGTCACATGGCAGGATGAAAAAATGGCAGAGCTCTCTCTTCCTTTGTCTGAGTGAGTCTTTCTTTGTGTTTCCATTTATATCAGACCCAATAAAGGAGTGGAGACTCAACTTGAGTTATGCCTCACTGACATAGTCCAATCAAAAGCCCTAAAATCAACTTATCAAGTAATCTAATCAAAGCCTCCTCAGCTGAATTTAATGCAATTAAAGGATCTCATACTGTGAAGAATAGATTCAGTTACAAAATACTCTTTCTCTTTTTGGGATTCATAAAATAATCTCAAATTGCCACCATACTCCAACTTCATTCTTCTATATCATGATGACATTGGCACTCACCCTTCCATATAGATTTGATGATTGACTTTTCCATTTCTGGAAAAAAGGTTGTTGGAATTTTGATTGGGATTGTATTGAATTTGTAAATTGCTTTGGGTAGAATTGACACATTAACATTTACTTTTCCAATCTATGAAAATAGAATGTCCTTCCATTTATTTAGGGCTTCTTTAATTTCTCTTAGAAATGTTTCGTAGTTTTCTATGTACAAGTCCTTTATATCCTTGTTTAGATTTATTCCTAGATATTTGTTTTTTTTAGATGTTATTGTAAATGGAAATTTTTTCTTGATTTCTTCTACCAGTTGTTCATTGCTAGTATGTCTAAACACCACTGATTTTTGGATGTTGATCCTGTACCATACCACTTTGCTGAATTCGTTTACTAGCTCTAGGAGGCTTCCTGTGGATTTTTCAGAGCTTTCTGTATTTTGAATCATGTCATCTGAAAATAGAGAATGTTTTACTTTTTCCTTTTCAATTTGAAATGTTTTTATTTCCTTTTCTTTACTAATTGCTCTAAAAAGAACTTCCAGTACAACATTAAATAACAGTGGTGAATGTGGACATCCTTGTATTGTTCCTGATCTTAGACAAAAGAGTTCACCAGTTTTCACCATTAAGTATAATGTTAGCTGGGGGGTTTTTCATGTATGCCCTTTATCATGTTGAGGAAATTTCCTTCTATTTCTAGTTGTCTAAGTGTTTTTTTCAAGACACTAGATTTTTGTCAAATGCCTTACCTTAATCAAAATCATCATGTGGCTTTTGTCCTTCATTCTGTTAATGTAGTGTATTACATTAATTGATTTTCTTATGTTGAGCCACCCTTGCATACCTGGGATAATTTCAATTTGATTATGGTACATAATTCCTTTAATGTGCTGTTGGATTAGGTTTTTCAGTATTTCATTGAGAATATTTGCATTTATATTCAAAATAGATATTGATCTTTAATTTTCTTTATATGTGGTTTGTTTATCTAGTTTTGGCAATGAGGGTGATGTTGGAATCATTGAATAAATTAGGAGTTGTTCCTACCTCTGTAATTATATTTACAGGAAGTTACAAACCAATAGTACAACTACTTTGGAAAATGGTTCAGCTGCACCTATGAAAAGTTTAACATAGGAACAGTAGTCATAATAGCCCCAAATTTGAAAGAATCTTAACTGTAGAATGGGTAAACAAATGTTGGGATATTCATAAAATGGACTGCAATAAAGCTGTGATGTACAATATGGTGAGCATTAACCATGAGTGCTTATTTAAGTTTAAATTAATAACTAATTAAAATTTCAGTGCCTCATTCATGTTAACCACGTTTCAAGTGTTCAGTAGCACATGTGGCTACATAGCACTATATTGGACAGCACAGGCTTAGAACATCTTCATTAATGTAGATAATCTGATTGGGCAGAATTGCTAGAGAACAATGAAAATGAACTTCTGATATATGCAACAATATTTATGAATCTAATAAGCACATTAAGTAATACAGTGTAGACATGCATTATGATTATGTGCTGTATCATTCATTCCATGTATGTATGTATGAAGTTCAAACACAAGACTAATTAACTTATTGTTTAATAAGTTATGATAGTGGTACTTTTAAGGATGAGGGTATTAGTGCCAGGAAGGAAGTGAGGAAGGTGCCTTGTGGAATGCTTATAATTATCCATTTCTTTAACTGGATTATGATTACATAGATGTAGTCTGTGTATTATTCAGGGTTCTCAGGGCAGCGGGGAGAGAGAAATTTATATATTTACATACAAATATAAACATATGAATATATATTACAAACAATTGGCTCAGGTGACTGTGAAGCCTGGCAAGTCTGAACTCTGAGGGCAGGTCATAGGCTGGAAACTCTGATAAAGGTGATGTTGAACTCCTTAGTCTGAATTCTCTAGAGGACATTGGCTGGCTAGAAATTTCAGCATGAGCCAGTGTTGAAGTTGGGATAGAAATTTTTTTTTTTACCTCTGAAACACCCAGTCTTGCTTTTAAGACCTCCAACTGATTAGATGAAGAAATACTCACATTTCTAAGGGCATGGCCTTTGTTGATTGTAGATGAAACCTACTGATTGTAGTTGCAAATCCCATCTACAGAACACCTTCACAGTAACAAGTTAGACCAATATTTTACCAAACAACTGGACACAATAACCTAGCTAAGTTGACACATGAAATTAACCATCACAGTTTGTATACCTGTGATTTGTGCATTTTTCTGAATTTCTTAAAAAACATTATTTCACCTTCAAAATAAAATAGCTGACTGAAACTTGCCTTGCTGTAGATTCTGAAGGAAGATCTCATAAGAACAGTATTACATAGGTTCTTTCATACCAAAATCCTACGTAATTGTACGGCAGTTTGCAGATGATAAATAATCAGTTCACATTTTCCTTTCCTTGATAATATTTTAAGTGTTCTTCATAGTCTTCTGGAGGTGAATGTTGTTATTAGAGTATTTGATACCAAACCATTTTGCTTCCCATACAAGTGAGTTATTCTTTTTTTTTTTTTGTAGATGACAAAAGGATTCTTTCTTCACCTTTAAATCTGATAATTTTGCTATGGTATATCTCAATATTGCTTTTGTTGGGTAAATTTTCCTAGGTACATGTTATAGCATTTCAATATATAGATATAAACATTTATTTATTTCAGTATTTATTCATTAGTTATTATTAATTATTGTATCAGTACTTATTATTTATTTTTATTTCAGTAGAGCTTAATTAGACTATAGATTTAAGTATTTCTTAATTGATTATTTTGGTTTTCTTCTTTGGGGACTCCAGAATGGTTGATATCCTTTCCCTGTCTTTAATATTTGTCATGTTTTTCTAATACTTTATTTCTTAATATCTACTTTACATATTTCATTTTTCTCTTTTTTCTATATAGTTTACTGTACTTTCTGTGTTGTCTTTTCCTCCTTGTATGGTTTATAATTCAGTTTTCATTTCCCATTTTTTTTACTTTTATCTCTTTCCTGAGTTCTATAAGCTCCCATTCCTTAGCCTCCTTTTGTCTAGCTATTTCCTCCTGTTTTCTGCCCATGATTGCTTAATATTTTAAATTTACATATAGTTATGTTGATATCTGCTTTATGGTAATATTTTTTGGTGAGTATGCATAGTCTGTAGTAAAGTAATGCTTGATAATTTTCATTCTTTTCAAATAATTATTTTGCATGTAGGCAGAACATTTTCCTTTTCTGCTTACTCATATTTAAATGAGATGGATTTTCTTGAAGTAGTAGCAGAAGACTATGGGTGTGGAACTTAGGCCGGAATTTCCAGTTTAAAATTAAAGGATTATTTCCTCTGTTGATATAGGGAAAGACATAAATATGGTTTCTCTGTGTGGCAATCTTTGCCTTTCCAAATCTAGACTACTTCAAGAGAATTGCACCTGCCATCCCTGGACTTCCGAGGACTCTTTACATTCCTCATTTTACACTGTTATGCGTTAATTTGTAGAAGGTGTACTTTGCTGGTACTTTCTGAGATATGTCATATCTGGACCTCCTGGGCACTTTTCAAGCCCTCTCTTTGAGTCTCCCCATAGAGATTAGGCCTTGATCTATCTACTTAGTTCCTGGTCCTAGAGCTTCCATCTCACGGTGGGGCCCCCTCTCCTTTAGGAATATATGCTGGAGATATCTGAGAACTGTGAATTCTGGGACCAAATCCATATTTTCTCTTCTTGTAGCATCTTTGATTCTCTAAACTGGCTTCCTTTCCTGCTTCAACGTTAGTGACACTTTTATGCAATTTCAACTGCCAGTTTTTGTCTCTTATCATTTTACTAAAACTGTAGTGCATGGAAGCGTATGTATGTGTGTTTATGTATGTGTGTTTTAGTAAACTTAGGTGCTAAAATTCTAAAAGTTATGATGACTGATGATTGCTTACATTTAAACTGGCTAATATAGGAATAAATAGACAATAAATACCTATAATCAAGGAACCAACATTATAATCACATCTGTGCTATAATTAATAATTTTCCTGTATTTATGACTTTCCATGTATATTAAATCCAATGAATTAATTTGTTTGAAATTAAATTTTAACTAAATATAATATCTAACCACTGTATGCAAACTAATTATTTGAGAGAGAAAGAATTAAACCTACACAAATTTGGACAATATAATAATTTTCCTCTGCAGAATATGCTACCATGACATGCAAGGCAAATCATTTATTACAATATTCTAACATCTTAAAATTACCTTTCTTATGTATTAAGTAGATAATGATTATGAATAATATATACATACCGGAGTACGGTCATGGTGCTTGGTACACCAGCAAAACCAGAAAACACAATCGTAGAAAAGATAAAAGAAATGAACAACGGTAATTTATGGCACTTTATGTCACATATGCCAGATGTAGCATCGATAAAATCACCTTCATCATCTGAGGTTGTTAATCCCTTTGTAATGCAAGAACAATTGTAGTATGTCTATGAATATGAAGATAGGAAACAATCTTTCAAAAATATAGTCACAAAGCAAAAACTTTTATTATCATAAAATAAAACTTGAATCAATAACTGCAGGGAGACTGGCCATTTTTTAATTAAGAAATATCCTTACCATTTGTTATTTAAAAATGAAACATTAATGATAAATCCAAGGTATTTAACCTGATAAAGAATCATTGTGTGTGTGTAATTACATTTACTTAGGAAAAGTTCTGTTAAGAAATTTCCCCCAAAATATTTATATACAATTTCAAACAATATTTGCTGGACAACAGTATAAATTGAGAGCAATCAAAGAAAATGTAATGAATAAAATGGAATTTTAGCTGGGACTTAAAATATGGATAGTTACCCAACTGTGAAAAGTTTTGGGCCCCACATTAAAAGATAAGATTTTATTTTGTATGCGATTGTGGCAGGACTAAGATATCCTTTAGGTAGAGTAGTCACAGTGCCTATGGCCCATGATCCTTTTAGGGGCACAAAAAAAGTTTTAATTTTAATTTCTTTTAACATAAGAATAGAATGAATATAATAATATTGAATATATAACAATGAAGTCAACCTGGATTATATTTATTTTTATACTATCAAACTTGTAAATTAAGGCTTAGTTTTTTGTTGTTGTTTTTTTAATAATCAAAGGGCCCATGGAAGCAAAAGTGTCTAGGGCCAATAAAAGCCATAATGCAGTCCTGAAAGGAGATTGAAAAAAAAAAAATTGGAGTTGTTATAGGGTTTATAATTCAAGGAAGATGTATCTGGTGGTATTTTGTAAAATCAAAATAGAGTTTGCAGCTACAGAGACCAGTTAGTCTATGGAAAAGACTCTAAATTATAAAATAATAATAATGATAAAATTACCAGAAATATGGAACTAGATTATTAGTGAAGAAATAAGAAGCATCAAAGATGGTTTGATCTGAGTGATTCAGAAAATAATGGTCCAAAAATCATAGGTCAGTTTGGGTGAGGAAGTTGCTAAGTGATTACTGGACAGGTTGGATAATAGAAATATCAAAAAGCAGTAATTAAAAGGGTCGAGACGGAAATAAAGATATTGGAGAGGTGACATCAAGGCAATGTATAAATTTGCAAAAGAGAATAGATAGTGTAAAGCAGAGAAGGCTAAGTATTGAAATTAAGCAATTTACGTAATTTTTTTTTAAAAGAAGAATAAACAGGCAAAGGAATTCAGAAAGAACTATAAGAAGAGATGAGTAGAAGAATTATTTTTTCTAAAACAAGGTTTAGATGGCAGAGCTAAATGAAAGATGAACAAATGAACAAACAAAAATCTTTAAATATCTGAGGACTAAGGAGAAACTCTTCATTTAATAATATATAAAATGTCCTCTGTTAAGTTCTGAAGTATCCGTTTTAATAGAATAGTAGGAATGGAAGCTATATTTTAAGAGATTGAGAGACAGAAAGGTGGAATTGCAGGAAGTTTGGCAATGCAATTAAAAAAAGAAATTGCAATTAATTCATTCCACAATATTTTTGAGTGCTTATGTGCCAAACACCATTTTAAGTTTTGGGAAAGCACAGGTAACAATAAACAGAAATCCTTGTGCTCATGTAGAACATTTTCTACTAAGGGGAGACAGGACATTTTAAAAAGTTACAATATAGTATATGGTGACAAGTAGCATGTAGAAAAATAGAATAGGGAGTATTGGAGGTATGGAGATATATTTAAGATGATCAAGAAATGCATGATTGATAATGTGATATTTGAGCAGAGATCTGAGGTAAAGAAGTGAGCTGTTTGGTTATCTGGAAGAAGAGTGTTTGAGGTTGAAAAAAGTAACACAAATGGGGAAAACCTTGAAGTTGGAACTTGCTTGATGAATTCGAAGAATAGCATGGCTGAATCCAAGTGACCATGAAGGAAACTCAGAAAACAAAACCAGAGAAGGGGAGGGCAGATTATACTAGAAGTGGTAGTTAATTACAAAAGCAATTTAAGGATTTGGATTTTTATTCTGAGTATGTGAAACCATTGAAGAGATTTAAACCTAAATGAATTATATTTTAAAAGAACACTGGCTGTTTGGCTGCTTTATTGATACTACTGGACTATGAAGACAATGGTGAAAACAGAGAAAATACTTAAGAAGCTAGTGAAATAATCCACGTGAAAAGGCAATGGTGCTTGGGGCCAGGGTGGTATCAGAAGAAATTATGAAAATGGTCAAATTCAGCATTTATTTTGAAAGTAGATTTGAAAGTAGATTATGGAAAGGTCCTAGGGAAGTAATGGTTACCAGAAGGAGAAAGTTCTTTGGAAAGGGCCTCTTTGAGAGGAACTATGATTCTCAGTCAGGGGACACAGCCAGCCCATGGCTCAGAGAAGGAGACAAGTAAATAAACACAATTTCACCCTCTCCATCCTTCTGATTTCCTGCTTGTAGCCGTTGGTCAATTTAATGTAATTATGAATTCCAAAAATATAATTGGATCATGCTTGTAAACTGATCTGTTAATCTGGGCATGATTAAGTTATGATTAGGGCATTGACTGGGCCACATCAGTAGGGCATTGAGCCCCACCCCTTGGTGGGTGGGGGAATCGAATATAAAAGGCATGGCAAGAACAGAGTTGAAGCAGGTTTTTGAGAAGCAGTTTTGATGTTTGAGTTCCGATGTTAGAGAGAAGGCCCCAGGAGAAGAGAAGTGAGCCATTCACCTGATAGTCTACAGCTGA
>JAQZBX010042548.1:0-21973 GCA_029593785.1 Cabassous unicinctus
TGGCTTAAACAACAGGAATTTATTGTCTTATGGTTTTGAGGCTAGAAATTAAGGTGCCAGCAAGGGAATGCTTTCTCCCCAAAGACGGTGGTGTTCTGGACCTGGCTGCCAGTGATCATGGGTCTGAGGCTTTGCTGTCACATGGCAATGCACATGGTGGCATCTTTTCCTTTCTCTTCCAGGTTCCATTGACATCTGGCTTCCGGCTGTTTCCCGTGGCTTCTCTTTCTGTGTCCAATTTCCTCTATTTATAAAGACTTCAGCCATACTGGTCCTATTTTCACACCCACAGGACCTGGAGTTGGGACCTGAACATGCCTTTTGTGGGAGGCATGATTAAATTCCCAACACTGACCATAACAAAAAAATTCAACTGCTCTAATATCTAATAAAGGAATGTATATTAAAGCAACATGACTCTTTTGTCTAGCAAACTATTAAAGATAAAGTTTTTAAAGTGTTCTCTATTGGCAAATGTGCAAGAAAGCTGTCCTCTGGTATAATCTGGTAAATGTTTCTGAGGGACAATTTAGCAGTATGTTTTTACAGCTTTAAAACTGTTCATGACACTTGAAAACAATTCCTTTTCTGGAATGTGAATCAAGGAAACTATTAAGGAGGCATATGACCACCTACCTATAAGACTTCAAGTGATTATAGTTTCCTATTAATATAATAATACAGATTACAATATCCTGGACATATAGCTATTGACAAGAAGAGTTTCACAATATATTGTTGGGTGGGAGCAGGTTATAAAACAGTACATTCTTAAAAAGAGATTTAAAATAATACAAATATAGATTTAGGTAATTTTAAAAAAGGGGGCTACCAATGCATTAAGACTTAAATTCATTTTTATTTATAATAGAGAAGTGAAATTAGAATTTGCTAGCAATTTTTATCTTTAGTGATAAAGATCATTCTGGAAAGAACTACCTATTTTATTAAGTTTTTATTAGAATAGTTGTAGGTTTACAGAAAACTCATGCAGTAAGTCCAAAGTACCCATATACCCCTTCTCCTCCATATACACAGTTTGGAAAGAACCACTTTTGAAACCTCTTTTAACTAATGGAATAACTGAAGTACTAATGGCTAGCATGAATTGATCACTCACTATGTACTAGGCACAGGTGTTTAACGTGTATTAATGTACTTAATTCCCACAACTACATATGAGAAAGGTGGGATTATGATCAGCCCTGTTTCACTGATGAGGACATGAAGGTACACAGCTGGTGCATACATTTCACAAGGTCATCAACTGCCAAATGACAGGGCAGAGCTTTAAATTTGCATGGTCTGGATCCAGAGGCTGCATATTTAATCATTATGCTGTAGACCTTTCCTAGCAGAAAGGTCACCACAAGGTAAGCTCTATTCAATGTTCAGAGGAAAGAATGGAAATTGGGTGTTTTTTGGCATGGCAAGGGCCTGTCTCTTAGGTGTTCTCGATCGGTCAAGTCAGGCAGTAACCTTCCCCCAACTACCTATTTACAGCCACAAATTTACATAGGAGCCAAGATGATTTCTGCGAGAAAAGGGATCAAGATCGAAACTCATTCCCTTTTTACATTCAAACATATTAAAACAGGTCTGATGAACTGGAGGGGCCTGGCTGAGGCCTGATTAGAGGACAGAACCCTGGAGTCTGGAGAAAACTCCCTAAGCGGCGAGCAAGGGTGGCCAGCAAGTCTGGCCTGGGAGTTGTCTCGGCCCTCAGGCTAGGCTTTCAGAGGTAGGGTAGTTTTAGGAGCAGTGTGGAAGTAATGCCTGATGCAGTCACTGAGAGCTGGGAGTGTTCTGGGGTGGTGGGGGGCACCTATACAGACCCTGTGTGTGGACTGTGTGTGGACTGATTGCTGAGGGCTCTAGCTCGGGCTTTCAGTCTGGAAGAAAGCCAAACCATGCAAGATACCAAGGAGGCAGGAAAAGACTAGATTTCCTTAACTATGGGCCCGTGGGAACTTGGAAGTGTCATAATTTTAATATTGGAGAAAATATGGCCTTAATTTGTTGTCACAGAATAGTCAGCCTTGAAGACATCTGCTTGACGGATATATTTGTGTTTGTTGTGGGAAAAAGGCTTATGTACAATGGTGTTTGTGAAAACCTATGTGAGTAGGAGTTGTATTTTAAATGCTCTTTTATCTATATTTTTAAATGTTTTGGTAATGAGCAAATACTAAATTTTTTTAAAAAAGAAAACAGCCAGTTTATTTTAGGAAAAAGAATCTTAATTGTAATTACAGTTATTGTTGATCTTGCTGATATTTAGATTTTTCCCATGATATTGAATAAAAGCAGGCACTTTGTAACCCATGCCTTATCCAAAATGAATACATTTTCCTTTGTCCTTTGACAAGATTCACAATTGCAATGTTCAGCTCAGATGAATATCTTCATTGAATGAATATGGAGGAGAAAATTCACAGAATTTTCTAGAAAAGAAACATGTTTGGAGTGGAAACATGAAAAGTTGCTCATGTCATTAAGGCTGCATTATTTTGAGCTCATGTTGTACCCCAAAACTGGTAATAAAAGAGACAGATTAAATCAGACTGGGACACAGTGCTACTAAATGCTGGACTGCAGGATGACCTATAGCTTTTTCAGGACATTAAATTGTTGGCAAACAACCAAGTTCCTATGAAGGCAAAGCAATGAATGCAAATGAGAGACCTTCTATTCATGATACAATTCAGCAGTGAAGCCTTCCTTCCTTCACTATCAAAGAGCAATGTAAATGTGGATTCTAGCATTCATTTATCAACTGTGAACAGCCGTGAGCTGTGCTAAATTTTCCTCTGTGGGTCTACTGGAAAAAGAAAACACCTTAGTGCACCAAAAGACTACACTTTTGTTACCCCACTAATTACTTAACTATCAGGACTTGGTGTGTCCTATAATATATATCATTACATTGGGAATCCACAGGAATTAGTAATATGCTCAGAAAGACAAACCTGGAAAGTTCCTCAGAGGGAATTTGAAATGATGATGTTTACAATCAAAGGGATTTGAAAGATCATATAACAAACATCTTTCAGTTTACAGTAGAAGAAACAACTAGAGGCCTAGAGAGATCAAGAGTCACAAAGCTAATTTTGAGCAATGCCAAGACTGGAATCAGACATTTTGTTTCCTGAACTAGTTCTCAGTGAATCTTTTTTAAACCTTCAAGTTTCAACTCATTAAAGGAAGACTGCACTTTAACCTAGTTTCAATTATTTTATACTCCAAGGTAGTACAAATTACCCTTCATCACCTTGAAGATTTCACCATTAAACTATTTTTTCCAAACAAAATTCCTGGTATGTTTTTTATTCATTGATTCTTTCAATAATTTGGAAGTTTCTCATGTACCAGGCATTATATTAATTTTATGCTTAAGCAATGCCACCAATTAGGTTGGGAGATATCTAAGAACTAAAGGTTGGACTTTAAATCACAAGAACAAGTTTCTGTTTCCTTTGTTACTGACAATGCCTAACTGGATGACTACTGAGTAGGCTCATTGTCTTGGGCCCACCAAAACCTAAGAGGATTAGTCACTTTGTGTCCACAGAAGAGTCATGAAGAGTCTGAATTTTCTTTAGTGTGTCTTGCCGAAAAATCCAGAGGCCCATGGAAATTGCTATGTGAGGTGACAGCACTCAGGTTCCCTATTCTAAGTGGTAGGGGAAAATTATAATCCAGTAGACCTTGTCTAAAGCATTATCCAGGCTTCCCAATGGCAGTGAAAGCGACTTGGTGATTCCTGACTCCCAAAGCCAGAGTCCTTGTACGAAACTTCCCTGTTTTAAGTAGTAATATATGTAAACACAAAGGAGAGTTTGACTATTAGATACTATTAGATAACAAAAATGCATCTTTAAAATGCATTCATTTAAAATGAATTTTTAGAGTCCAATCACAAAAATAGTAATTGCTAATTTTATTAATCTTTTTTAAATTTTAACATTTTTATTTAACCCAATATATCAAAATATTATCATTTAACCTCTAATCAATATAAAAATATTAATGAGATGTTATTTTACGTGATTTTTTCATACTATCTTCAAACTCTGACATGTATTTCACACTTGCAGCACAGCTCACTTCACACTTGGTACATTTCAAATATTCAACAGTCCCATGTGGCTGGTGGCTGCTGTGTGGGACAGCACTGACCTAGGGGATTTATTTCTGTGATTTTAGAGCAGGGATTCTTAACCTTTTTTTGTTCCATGGAGCCCTTTGCCAGTCAGGTAAAAACCGTGGAATACTACTGTGATTTATTGCATACATTCATAAGTGAAGGAAATTGTAGATTTTAGTTAGAGGTTAGAGAAAATAGAGATAATGTTGATTTTTTTCGATTCAAACTCATGGACCCTGATTAAGAGCACCTGCTTTAGAGGAATGTTGCTCAAGGGTGTTAAGGAGCCATAAAACTAAATGCCTGCCCCTGCTATCAGGTACATTAATCTATTTTAATTTGAGATGTCTATAAATATACCTAGGCTAAAACTTTACCTGAATGAATGTTAAATAAGGTGAGTAAGAAAAGTTGCCATAAAGTGGTTCTTTTAATATTTTGAAAGGAAAACAAACTATAACAAGTTAAATGAGGAAGAATCTGAGATAAATTTTAAACTCATAAAAATATTTCTCTTTTATCCATCTAAACTTTATTTAATCCATCTGATATTGAACATGAATTGATTAAACATCTGTGTCCTTAAATCAATAAATCAGAATTTATCTAATCATGAAATGCAAATTATCATAAATCTTGGCAAATTTGATAATATAATCTCAGTTTGAAATTCATGTATTCTCCCACCAAGAGGACACCTTCAGAAAGAGTTCAGCAGCCAAGACTTAATACCTTGCAGAGAGACTCTCAAACAGCATGAGCAGTGCATGGCCATTCCCAAGGTCAACCAGCAGAATAAGAACACTGTGAGTTCAGTAATAAGGTCTCAGAAGCAAATGTGAAGTTCCAGTTCTGATAAGGAGTAAGTTCAGATAAGTGCAGCACAAGAACTATTCCACTGGTTAAGGGTTATCACTAGTTTTTGCGTCTGATATCAGAAGCAAAGGCATGCCAGTTGTAAATTACTAAAATCAAGAATGTACAGGAGGGAGAAGAGGTGACTCAAGTGATTGGGCACCTCCTTCCCACATGGGAGGTCCCAGGTTTGGTTCCCGGTGCCTCCTGAAAAAAAAATGTACAGGGAACTGTTTAAATTTCTTCCGACTGTGCATTCAAGCATGCACTATAAAATTTTTGCTCATCTCATATTCCCTAGTAGAAAACTTTGTATCCATCCATCTGTCCATCCATCTATCCACCCACCCATCTATCCATCCATCCGTCCACACATCCATCCATCCATCCATCCATCCATCCATCCATCCATCCATCCATCCTTTATATCCCTTATTGGGTGGTCTCAATCTGACTCTTGGCTTCCAGATTTTGGTATCTTAGAGGTCAGCACACCCAAATGAAGAACACTCCTTAGAACTCTTTCTCTCTTATTCTCTTTCAGTTTTAAAAAATATTAACAGCTTAATTGAGATATAATTCATCCATTTTTAAGTGTGCAACCATCATCACAATCAATTCTAAAACATTTTCATAACTCCAAAAAGAAACCCCATACCCATTTGTAATCAATCCCACATCACCTCAAACCCACAGCTCAAGGTAATCATTAGTCTTTTTTTGTCACTCTGTATTTTCCTATTCTGAAAAATTCACAAAAATGGAAACATACAATATGTGGCCTTTGGATCTGGCTTTTTTCACGTAGCATAATGTATTCAAGATTCATCATTTGATAGTATTGCATCAGTATTTCATTCCTTTTTATAGCCAAACAATATTCCATTGTATGGCTATATCATGTTATTTATCCTATTCATGACTTGATGAAAATTTGGATTGTTTTTACTTGGGGGCTATTATGAAAAATGTTGCTATGAACATTTGTGTACAAGATTCTGTATGGACATATGTTTTCATTTCTCTTAAGTATATACCTAGGAGTGGAATTGCTCAATCATATGGTATTTCTATGTTCAACCTTTTGAGGAACTGCCAGACTATTTTCCAAAGCAGTTGCCTCATTTTACATTCCTAACAGCAGTGTATGAGGGTTACAATTTCTCTACATTCTCACTAACACTTGCTTTTTCCACGTTTGTTTTGTTTTATTTTGTTTTTTAATTATAGCCATCCAAGTGGTTGTGAAGTGGTATCTCATGTTTTGTTTTGTTTTTATCAGTCTCCATAGAGACTGTCAAAAATTGCCAATGCTGACCATATTTCAAGTTGTCATGGCGGGGTATTGGGAAAAGTTTTCAATTAGCAATAATCGTATCTCGGATAAACCTCTTTGGCTACGATACTGCCAAGCTGCACAGCTTCATTGAGGTTTTGATTTGTGTGTTCATGATAGCCAGTGATATTGAGCATTTTTCATATGCTTGGTAGCCATTGTTTACCTTCTTTGGAGAAATGTCTATTCAGATCCTTTGTACAATTTTAATAAGGTTTTCGGGTTTTATTAGATATAAGTCCCTTGTCAGATATATAGGATTTGCAAAATTTTTCTCCTATTCTGTGGGTTAACTTTTTACTTTCTTGATGATATCCTTTGGAGCACAAAAGTTTTTAATTTTGACAAAATCCAATTTTTTTTTCTTTTGTTGCTTGTGCTTTTGGTGTTCAGATCTAAGAAGGCTTGGTCTAACTCAAAGTCATGAATCTTGACTCCTATATTTTCTTCTAAGAGTGCTATAGTTTTAGTTCTGACAATTAGTTCTAAGACCCATTTTGAGTTATGGTTTGTGTATCATGTTAGGTAGGAATCCAAATTCATTCTTTTGCATGTGGATATCCAATTTTCCCAGCACCGTTTGTTGAAAAAACTATTTTTCTCCATTGAATTGTCTTGTGGAAAATCAGTTGACTATAAATGTATGGGTTTATTTCTAGATTCTCAATTCTATTTTATGGACTTATATGTCTATCCTTATATCAATACCACACTGTCTTAATTCTTGTAGCCTTGTAGTAAGTTTTGAATCAGGACATATGAGCCTTCCAACTTTGTTCTTTTTCAAGATTGTTTTGGCTACTCTGGGTCCTTGTATTTCCATACGAATTCATTTCCATATGAATTTTAGAATTGGTTTATCAATTTCTGCAAAATTCCACCTGGGATTTTCATAAGATTGTTTTGACTCTGTAGATCAGTTTGTGAAGTACTGTCATTATAAAAAGAGTAAGTCATCTTATCCATGAAAAATTGTCTTTGTCTTCTTTAATTTCATTCAACAATGTATTGTTTTCAGAGGATACATTTTTGTTAAATGTATTCCTAAATATATAATTCTTTTTGTGCTATTATAAATGGAATTATTTTCTTAATTTCATTTTTGAATTGTTAGTAGCAAATGCATAGAAATAAAATTGATTTTTGTATTTTGATCTTGTATCATGCAGCCTTGCTGAACTTATTTCATTCTAATAGATTTTCAGTGGATTTCTTAGGATATGCTACGTACAAGATCCTGCTATACGTGAATAGAGATAGTTTTACTTCTTCCTTTCCAGTCTGGAAGCATTTTTTTCTTTTTCTTGCCAAATTGACCTGACTAGAATTTCCAATACAATGTTGAATAGAAGTGGTGAGAGTGTTAAGAGTGAACATCCTTGTTTTGTTCCTGATCTTAGGGAGAAAGCATTCAGTCTTTCACCATTAAGTATGATGTTAGCTGGTGGGGAGGGAGGTTCATATAAAGTTGAAGAAGTTCCTTTCTAGTCCTAATTTGTTGAGTGTTTTTATTGGGAGAGGGCGTTTGATTTTATCAAGCAATTTTTCTCCATATATTGAGATGATCATGCATGTTTGTCTCCTATTGATACGGTACTACGTTAATTGATATTTAGGTATTAAACTGACCTTGTATTCCTGGGATAAATCCCACTTGGTAAATTTTTTAATTTCCTGGATTTGGTTTGCTAATATTTTGTTGAGAATTTATGTGTCTATATTCATAAGAGATATAGTGCTGTAGTTTTCTTTTTCTTGTGATGGTCTTAGATTTTGATAGCAAGGTAATACTGGCCTCTTAGAATGAGTTGGGTTTCCTAATGATACCTTATTCCATTAGTGTGAGCCTTAATTTGTTTTCCTCCAGAATCACTCTGAAATAATGTGGCAGATGATCCTAGAAAACACTGGAAGAGATATGGAAAAGTGAGACAGAGAAGGGAAATTATCTATAATAAAGGGTATATTATCAAACTAGTTACTGCTATGGCATGGACCTTAATCCACTGAGGAACTCTGGGAGGCATTGTGATATATAAACCTCAGATTTATGCCTCCCAAGTGGTGAGAGAGCTAGGGCATTATCCATCAACTCTTGTCAGTCATTATTGATGTTCTAGCTTCCTAGTTGCTAAAACAAATACCATACAAGGGATTGGCTTAATAATTGAAATTTATTGGTTCATGGTTTCAGAGGCTAGAAGGCTTGCTTCCTCCTGAAATTAGTATCTTCTGACTGGCCATCAATCTCTGGGGTTCCTTGACTTTTCTGTCACATGGCAATGCACATGACGGCATATTTCTCCTCCAGGTTCCCTTGACTTCCAGCTTCTGGATGTTTCTCATGTCTTCTTTCTCTATTTGACTTTCACTCTTATAAAGGACTCCAGTAATCTGGATTAAAACTCAACCTGATTCAGTTGGACCACTGAATCACTACTACAGTGAGTGAATATTACCCAATAGCACTAGCACGGTATTGCTTCTACATTACTGAAGATCTTGAAGAGATCTTATATACAATGGGACCATATCCACCAGAATGTAGACCAAGACTAACAATATGTCCAAATTGGGGTCTGGACAATTCAATCCACCACATTCAAGGAATGTACTTCAGGACTGCTGCTCACAGGCAGAGAGACTATAATTGTCAGAGAAAGACCTCAGACAAAGGGGCACTGGTGCTGATAGATGGAAGTTGGGTTTAAATGCACAGAAATGGTAAGAGTCAAAGGATTATGGACGGTGAAACAATAACCTCTGCTATAGTTTGTTACTGCACTTGACTCTTCCATTTCTCCAAAGTACCTGTTCCTGCCTTCAGTCTACCTTCCTTCATCCTACAACCTCAGTAGATGATCTCATCATCTTCTGTTTCGGGCTAAATAAAAATTATTTGACAGGCACATTTCTGCCACCAAACTCATCTTTATTCACATTACCCCTTTCCCTCCCCTTTCCTGCATGGGGGAGGACTGATAGTCCTCCTATGGCTATTCTTCTACATCCTGCTTTCTTGGAAACCTCCATTCACAAATCATTCCTTTCTGCTGCAGCTTCAACCTTACTCTTATACCACTTCATTTCCATCAGCAATTAAATATGTTCAAGTCTTTATCCTTAAAACACACACAAAACCTGAGAATCCTCTTAAACTATGGCCTCATTGCTGTCAGATTTAGCACTGTCTACATGTGAACAGATTTATGTCTTATTTTCCCTTCATCCCACTGAAATCTGGATTCTGTACCCACATTTTAGCTATAACAATTTTCATCAATTATTACCAAACTATTTGTTTTGGAATCCAAGAAAAATTTTTAGTGCTTATTTGATTTCTCAACATTTGGTACACCTGACCACTTCCTTTTGCTAGAACATGTGATTTCCATGACAACATATTCTGTTGGATTATCTCATCGCTCTAGTTATTTCTCAGTCTCCTTGATTTACTTCTACTTCTCATGTCTTCTTTTTAAATGATGAGATACTACAGGAGTTTTCTCTCCTCATTTTATACCTATCTGTGAGTAATTTAATCCATTCTCATGTTTCTTATCATATGCTGATCATTTCTAAATTAATAGCTCTAGAATAGATGTATTTTGCTCTCCAAATTCATATCTCCAATTGCCTACTATCAAATTCCAATTAAAGTCCCACAGGCACCTCAAATTAAACATTCTCAAACTATCATTTTCCTACAAATTCTGCTACTCCTCTTACAATGCCTATTTTAAGACAATATAAAAGCATAAGCTCAGAACATCATTTAATTTCCCTGTATGTCAGCCCCACACACTCAGTCTTTTTCTGGCCCTCTGCTATTCTTTTTCTATGCTTTCTTTTTCTCCTTAGTATTTTAACCATCTAACATACTAAATCCTTTGTTGTTTGTCTTCTCTGTCAAGAGTTCCATAAGTTAGATTTTTTTTTGTCTTGTTCAGAACTGAAACAATATCTCTGTGCATAGTAAGCTCTCTATAAATATGAAGCTTTTCAGCTCTATCTCTAAGTTTGTTTTTATTGATTATCAGATACTTTTCCTGTTTTGAATGTGTAGTAATATTTGATTGAGTGCTGGACATTGTGGATAGTGAATTGTAGAAGATTTGCATTATGCTGTCTTCTAAAGAAAGTTGAGCTTTGATATGGCAGGGAGTTAAATTACTAGAGATTCATCTTCTATTCCTATTAGGGTACTTTATTCCAGTTTTGTTCTTAATCCTGACATGGTATTCACTCCTACAGTTTATCTTTCTAGGGTCTCACTTAAATGCTAAAGGTTCTATTAAGGCCTCAATACTCTGGCTCAGCTTGCACTCCATCATCATCCCTGGACTAAGCCCCAGCAGAGTTTCTCTTGCAGGCGTCCTGGAGTCTCACCCTGTGCTTGCATAGTCCAGGAGTTGACTAAAGGGAATTTCCACTCAAATTTCTGGGGTCTCTTCCCTATAGCTCCCCCATTTTTGGTACCCTCACCCCAAATCCCAGCCTCCTTAGCCACCCCAAACTCTAATTTCTGCAGACTTCACCCAACAAAACTGATGCTGTCTATTTGAATCCTATCTCCCTACACCATTACCTGGAAAATGTTCTCTCAGATAAAGCCTGTGTGAATCTGGCGCTTACCTCATGTGCTTCTCCTTTCCCAAGGATTTCAGCACAGCATTGACTGCTATACAATGTCTACAAATTTGGTTTTATATATTTTGTCCAGATTTCATAGTTATTTACAGTGGGTGGATAGATCTGATACCAGCTATTCCATAATGGCCAAAACCAGTAATCCTATAAACATTTTTGAATGAATTAATCATCAAACTCTGCTGATTCTACCTACTTAATATTTCTTGAATCCATCTTCTTTTCTTTTTACCATATTGCTTCCACCTTAGTTTAGGCCACACTTAGATTCCCTGAGCTGTTATAACAAATATCACAACAAGTAGGATTAAACAATAGGAATTTATTGGTTCGTGGTTTCAGAGGCCAGAGGCCCAAATCAAAGCATTGCCTAGAAGGCTTGATTCTTCCTGGGGTCAGTAGCTGGCCAGCAATCCTTGGGTTCCTTGGCTTGCCTGTCACATGGAGATGCCCTCTCCTTTATGTTCTAGGTTCCTTTAACTTCCAGCTTCCAGCTTCCAGCTCTTCCCCATGGCTTTCACTCTTTGTCTGAATTTCTTCTGCTTATAAAGGACTCCAGGAATCTGGATTTAGGCTCATTCTCTTTCAGATGGGCCACATCTTAACTGAAACAGTATCTTCAAGAGATCCCATCCACAACAGGTGTATTAGTCAGGGTTCTCTAGGGAAACAGAATCAACAGGAGATATCTGAAAATAGTATGAGATTCTATAAGAGTCTCTCAAGTGATCATGGGGATTCACAAGTCCAGGTTCTGCAGGCAGGCTGCAAACCAGGGGGTCCGATGAAAGTCTAATGAAGGTTCTTGATGAGTTTCTGGGAGATGTTGGCTGTGCAAAGATGAGCTGGGAAATTCTCTATGAATACTGAAATCACTTCCCCTTTAAAGGCATTCAACTGATTGGATAAAGCATCACTCATTGCTGACAGCAATCTCCCTGGTTGATGGAGACGTAATCAGCCATCTATGCAGTAAACTCACTGATGACTAAAGCCCATAAATGTCCTTGTATTACAGTTAGCCCTGTGCTTGCTTGACCAAATAACTGGACACAATTACCTGGCCGAGTTGACACATTAGACTAAACATCACAGTCCACCCCTCAATGTGTATGGTCCACTCAGCAACCATACACATTGCCTTAAACCACACTTAGACTCTAAGTAAAAACAATAATGGACATGCATATATATATATTTCCACCTAACAATGTTCAGCTCTCCTGCGTACAACTGGAAATGCATTAACTCCCTACAGAATAGGGTACAAGTCCTTGGGTAATCTTCACTCTTAAACTTGACGTCCTTAAATATTATGACATGAAACTAATACAATTTGTCATATGATAGGGGAAAAGGTTGGGGAAGAAAACAAGGAAATTCATTTTGTGTACATATACAATCACACTCATAACGAAATAAGGAAGAAAGATTCATGAATATTACAGTCCTCATTTCTGTAACTGGTTATGTGGTCAAAGTTAATATTTATCACTACCATCATCCACTACCCATTCCATGTTCCCATTACCCTCAGCAAGCACTTCAGCTGGCCATGGTTCTTTGCCTGGTAGGGTGACCCAAACTTTCATTCCTGAAGATTCTGGGCCATTGTTAGTCCTGCTTGGATTGGATTGTTGCAATTTTCCATTGACTTTAATCACATGGCATGGCAGTACTAAGAGATGCCCTAGAGGATTCCAGGTAAACTCTTCTTTACCTTCATTATGTAGATGCAGTCCTATATCCCCTTGATAGTCAGGATCAATCACCCCAGCCAGTATAGTAATTCCCTTCTTTGTTGATTCAGAGGTAAGAGGAGCCCAAAGTGGCCAGATGGCAGTCTTAACTTCCAGTTCAGTGGAATCATTGTTGTGTTCCCTGGCGGCAGCACTCCTCCTTTTTGGACTAAGACCTGTAGATCAGCAGAGCTTAAGGTTGCAGGAACAGGAAGCAAAAATTTTCCTAGTGGGTCACTAGGGGTAATAGTGAGTGGTGCCACTCTCATTTCCACCCCTTGATTCCTGGACCCATGAATCCTGGTTATGGGAGAAACAGCACCATAGAGTGGATGCTGATTTAGAGCATACACAGCCTCCTGGAGAACATTCCCCCAGCCCTGCAAGGTATTGCCACCTAGTTGGTGCCATAATTGAGTCTTCGAAAGACCATTCCACCGTTCTATCTATCCAGCTGCTTCAGGGTGATGGGGAACATGGTAAGACCAGTGAAGTCCATGGGCATGTGCCCATTCCTGCACATCATTTGCTGTGAAATGGGTTCCTTGATCAGAAGCAATGCTGTGTGGAATGCCATGGTGGTAGATAAGACATTCCGTAAGTCCACGGATAGTAGTTTTGGAAGAAGCATTGCATGCAGGAAATGCAAACCCATATCGGGAGTATGTGTCTACTCTAGTTAAAGCATTTAAAAATAAAAATAAATAAATAAATAAATACATTTATTAATTAAATAAGAAATGTTCCATTAAAGCTGTAATGCAACTGTTAAAGTCTCTACAATTATGCTGATTCACAGTATCTTGAAATCATCACATGCTAGTTAGAAAGGAAAGGATAGAACTAGCTCATCCTGTTCATTTCATAGATGAAGAGCTGAATTTGAAGGAAGTAAAGTGACTTGCCCAAATTCTCATAGTTAGTTGAATGGTAGCTCAATAACCCAATTCTCCTGTATTCCTTCACTTTTCTTCTTATTCATCCTGTATGAAAGAAACACTGACCACCAACATTTACTAGAGTCTTATTATGGATCAAAAGAAACAGCTCTCTCCCCACCCCACATTCAACTCTCATTTGAGGACTCAATTAGGCTTTGCAAAAAAGTAACACCACAAACAAGTTAGAGGAACTGAAGATTGGGTGAGATCAGAAAGAAGGGGCTGCCATTAGGTGTCAGGGACGATGATAACATCACTTTGCTGTCAATTTGCAGTTAGTTTATAATATAATAATAAATAATATGGATGTTTAATTCTGAACCCTCTAACAAGTGGCTTTTCCTTCTAAGAATTTCCTCCTTGGATACTACTGATTTTAACGAATAATATATGTGACAGTCAAAGATACACATTTAAATGAAACTGACAGAAGAAAAATATCATTGAATTCTGGCCATCAAGTAGTGATACTGAAAGCAACAAGATAATAAAAGTTACTAACTCATTTTCTGAATATTTTCAACAACTGCTTTTCAGTGGCCTTAGAACCTTTCTGGAACTAGGTGGGGTAAGTTAAAAATGAAAAAAAAAAAAAATAAGTGAGTTTGTGTTTCGTTTTTAATACATGACTGGCTAAAATCAAATACTTGTGTGGACACAGACAGGGAATCAGCTATTTAACTATGTCAGTAACATTTCTTATTGTTATTCAGGTATCTAAATGCTAAAAAATTACCTACTAGAAAATGTCTCAAAGCATGGAGTTAATATTATTTTTTGAGGGATTCTGACTGATAAAATGAATTATTATATATACTACTTTCTGATCCTGCCTTCACTCTCCCATTGTTGCTGAAAGTACTTATAAGAATGATCTTATATTTTTCTCCCAACATGCTATAAGTGGCATTGACTTAATCTACACTTTATAAGCAAGAACAGTTAGGTACACTGGAGGGTCACACTCTTTATAGGACATTATAAAACCACCTGGGTACCAGGCTCAGGAACAGGAGTATCTTACATTAGGCTCATGGACTCAACCTGGTCCTGAAGGAGGGTGTCTGTTTCACATCCACAGCACTGCCAGTATCTGGCTCTGTCCCAGTGGTCAATAGATTTATTGAGTACTTTTGATGACAGGCACTATGCTAAGCACTTTACAAGTACTAACTCATTCAATCTGTTATCATCTCCATTTTATAGATGACGAAACTGAAGTTCAGAGAGTTTAGTAACTTGCTCAATATTTACAGCTAGAAACAGTAGAGCCAGGATTTAAAGCCAAGGGGTCTGGTTCCAGAATGCTCCTTCTTGATCACTATCCTGTTCTACTTCTCCACATAACCCACCTTTCTATTCAACCCTACAAATGTTGCCTTAGTGAGTAAACAACTTCTTCTTCAACTTCCACTTGACCTTTGCTTTCTTCATTAAGAACCAATAAAACAGCTGGAAAATTTTACTTTTATTAAAATAAGTTCAGTTAGGGGAATGAGGACTCTAAATCTCTAGGCTAACAATTAACCAAGGGGATCTCACAGGAAATGTTTGTTTGTCCCTAGAGAGTCATTACAACTCTCCTAGCTTAGGAAAGTGATACAATATATGCTTTTGAGGATTCAATATAATCCATATGTCAGCTGCCCTAGCAGGTTGTCACCAGAGAATTCTGTGATATCTAAGGTCTCATGCTCATGTTTTAAAGTGTACTGACAGATATTAACATTATGATAATACCAGAAATCAAGTTCCAAGTACTTAGCCCAGACACATGGCTTTCGTCAGCTCCACAAAGCTCCAGAGATATTTTATCAGCCACTGATCAAAAGCAGCAGCAGGAGCTGATATAAGCACAAGACAGGATGCGTGCAGAGCAGTGTCCTCCACTCAAGCACACCCCAGTGCAGAGTGCCTTGTAAAGTCAGCACATCACCATTCATTTGTAGTATTCCAATGAATGGAGGTCTCTCTAAAGGCATAGTCCTGAATTCATCAAGCTTAAAATCAGAGCCTGATTTAAAGTGATGATGCCCTCACTTGGGTGTGCATTGCTGTAAAAGACAACTACATGAAGGTCATGTCAACTTGCTTCCAAACATGAATGGAGTGAAACACAAAAATCACGTGACTTCTCAAGTGGCTTAGCATTGCACAGATAAAATGGTTTTTCTGGAACCAGGGGTAAGGAAGAGGGAAAGGCATCTGAAACCCATGAAGCTTATTAAACAAATCTGTTTCCTGAGTCAAATACTTGAGGTACTCCAGTCCTAATTAATGCCTCCTGCAAATGCACCCTCATAGCTAACGTTCGCTTGCCTAATCTAAGCCATATGTTCCTTCCATCATTTTAATGATATAAGTGGAAATTATTGGTGTTTTTTCACTGAATATTTCTATTACAAATATCTTTCATTCCAGGCTGCTGCTCTGCGCTAAGATCGATGGGTGAGAAAATCTCTCTCTGGAAACATTTTCCCACTTTTTTTTCTCTTCTTTTCTCTTAGCCTGTCGAGAGGGGAGAGGCCTTATGTGTGATTTTTAATGTTGCATTAAGTATTTTGCTTCTACGAAGAGTCAAGCTTCTGCAAGGAAAGAATTTTTCACATGAAGAACACAGATAAGTTGAAAAGGTGATACCTGAGTCCAGTACATACCCTGTACACTTGAAGTTTAACATCCTATTTCTCATAGAAGTTTTATGGTTTACAGTGAGGATCAGAAAATACTTGCTCATTTTTCAGAAGCCAATAGTTTAAATCAAATTCCTTTACCTTCTCTAAATACTACTTTATATCTATTTTCATTTTTAAAAGTCCTCTTCATGTGCATGAAGTTCTCATAAAGTTGGGAGAAAGCTTAGTGATCACTAAGTCAGGTGGTCTTCAACTTAACTGTGTATCCTAAACATCTGGTGATCTGGGTGACCGCTTGCTCCCCACAGAGATTTTCAGTCAATTGATCTGGGGTGGACTCAGTGGAGCCCAGATACATTTTTTTGAAAAGCCCTCCCAGTGATCCTAATGTGTGGCCAAGCTTGAGAAGCACTGAACTTGTCTAACCATCTTTTTTGGGGGATCACAGATATTAAATGATTTATTCAATGTCCATACACAATTGTTTGTGGTAGAGGAAGTACTATAATCTCAGGCTGTAGACTGCCACACCTATGCACTCTACTATATACCTTTTTAACCAGTGCTTTTTGAAAAATTAAAATCAATTTGATGATAAAAATACTTTTAAAAAATAAAACAAGACCTAGAACTCCTCTCCTACACCCTCCTTTTCAAGAGCTTCTTTCCTATCTTCTATTTTTCTATAATTGCAATCACTCTAAAATGCCAGCTATAAATTAATATATGTCACTATATGTTATGGGTTCAATTTTGTGCCCCCAAAAGATACGCTGAAGTTCTAATTCCCAGTACCACAGAATGTGGTCTTATTTGGGGAAAAGGCTGTTACAGATGGAATTAGGCAAGTTAAAATTAAATCATACTGGAGTGGGGTGGGCCCTTAATCCAATAAGAGGGGAGAGGAGACACAGACAGACCAACAAGAGAAGACAGCCATGTCACAATAGAGGAAGAAATTAAGTTAAGCCACAAGCCAAGGAACACCGAGGATTGCCAGCCACCACCAGAAGCCAGGAAAGAGGCTGGAACACACGCTTCCCTACAGACTCCAGAGGGAGTCTGGCCCTTCTGACACCCTGATTTCAGAATTCCAGCCTCCAGAACTGAGACAGCAAATTCCTGCTGTTTAAAGCCATGCAGTTTGTGGCACTTGGTTATGGCAGCCCTGGGAAACTCAGACCCTATGTAACTTCAGATTTAAAATGAAAGTATTTGGAAACCATTCCAGGATAAATTGCCACAAAAGTGCTGCTTTGAACAGTACAGAATTCAAACGAATGACTCCTATTTCCTTTTGTATTAAAATAGTAGCAATAGCAGTCAAATGACACTGTTACCTGTGTTATTTGTGTAGTAAGTGTTCTAGCACTGTGCTGAGTGCTTGACCTAGAGCATCTTGTAGCATCCTCAAAACAACTCTATGAGCTCAAGATCGTATTATCTCTGTTTTACAGATAGGAAATCAGACACCAAAGTTTAAGTAATTTCTCAAAGACCACAGGGCTAGGAGCTGACAGTCAATAATTTAGTTTTAGGTTCACAATGTAAAATGACTTCAAAATCAGCTTTTAATATTAATCACAATAAACTGATGTTTACCAAGCAGTTTAAGAGGAAGCTATTACTCTTCTCTCATATTATCTCATTTAAACATTAGAAGGTTTGTTAACATCACCATTTTGGCAAAGAGAAACCAAGGCTTAGGGAGCACGCAATGTCCTTACAGATAGTAGGTGGCCAAACCCAAATCTGAGCCTTTCTACAATACTCCATTCAATAAGCCACCCTGCTTTAAATCTGAAGTTTGTTTTGTGATGCTGAGGAGTATTTCATATAGTCAGGACTGCTAGGAAAATAGTATATAACTGACCATAAACAGCCAAAACACAAATGCCTGCTGTTTAAAGTGTTGATTATACCAAAATGCATGGGTACATTAGGAAACAAAAATAAACTGCAGCAAATTTCCCCCCCAAATTTTACTATGCAGCCTTTTATTTTAATTCACATAAACTCTTTCCTGAGCTGCAGTAAAGGATGCATGGACTATTTTTATTCAGAGAAAGATAACTCCAGCCAAGCAGAAGAACCATCCATGACCAGAATGCAATGGCCTTCATTATCTTCCAACTCCCTCCTAAGTGACTCACGGATTGCTGGCAGATGGTGTTTTCTCTCACCCCTTGCCTTGCACTTATTTAATTATTTTAACTGAGTTTTTGTTCGGCTGCCATGATGCCTCATAGGCAAATATATTTGAGAGGTGGTTTCTTCCTCTAACATTGACCACTGCATGTAGAAAATTTCTCAGACATTCGGTTCTGGATCAAGTGAGGATTTAGAAAAACAATGACAAATAAAATATTAATAATATCTGTAGTTATTGGGCATAGACAATATGCTCGACACTGAGCCAAGGACTTTGCATGCATTATTCATTTACTCACACAACTCATAGATGGGGCCTCTGAAGTTTAGAGAGGTTAAGAAATCTGCCTGGAGTTAAACAGCTAGTAAGTGGTGGAGGCAGAAGGTATGAACCAAGTCCTTACTCGTAATCTTTATGCTTCCATAGCTATACTAAACCTCTTGCACACCAAACTGGGGAAATTAAACTTTAACAGTTCAAGGGCTTTTGAAAAGGAAAAAGATATATTTTTTTATTGTTAGTTTAGGAATTTTTTTACTCTCAAGAATCAAATATGTAAATTTTAGCAAAAATACATTTTTTATAATAGTCTCAAGACATATGCTGCCCCAAAAGAGGGGAGGGGCAGGGTGTGAAGGTAGTAGGAGGCAGTTACCTACTTAATCCTTTAAGATGAAATTGATCAGATCTGGTTTTGGCTTAAGGGCATGACAATAGCCAACTGGCCCATGAAACCCTCCAAAGATCAGTCTACATAAAGCACCAAATCCTCTTGGGTCAATAGTTTTCCCAGTTAATGGTCCCATATTATCCTGGGAAATCTGACTTATGTACCCATGTTTCTATTACATCACTTCCATTTCAGAAGATTTCAATAAAATTAATTATTTCCAAGGCATTTTCAAATATAGAGAGGTTCTCCTCAATATGTTGCCACAGTAAAACCCTATATAATGTATGGAGTCAACATTCTGCATAGAAAGCATCAACTAATATACAATATAGAATGTTCAAAATCAGCTCTTTTGTTACCCACCCTTCCAACCTTTCAGGTACCCTCCCATCTATCATTTCTGTCCTAAGTGCCATTTTACTCTCTGTTACTGTCTACTATATCCTATTAAAGCAGTACTGATAGCTAAGCCACCTTGAGAGCATTTGCATTAAAAAAAAAAAAGGACTCTTAGAACCAGGAAAACTTCGAGACTCCAGAGAACGGAGCAGTCATAGTGGAATTAAAAGGTAAAAGGCTCATATTTGGGGGCAAATGTCTTTCTGTCACTCCCAGATTACAGACCAGTTGTGGGTGCTGTGGCCAGGCTTGTTGAGGGAGTGTGCATTAAAGGAGCAGATGAGAAGCAGAACATATGCCCTCTCCTTCTTTCTAGTGACCCACCTCACTGGTGAATAATGAAAGATAAATTGGCATGCCTCTGTTTGATAACGGTTTCAGATGAAACAAAATGTGGACTCCATTTCTTATCAAAGGAAACTTGATAAGATCTGGATCTTTTTCAGAATTGTATTCTCATAAGAAAGAAACTCTTTATTTTTTAAAAAATGGAAGTAGTTTAATCTTGATTAGCTCTTAGAAAATTGGTAGAGCTAGGACTCTAGGGGAATTGAACAATTCATGCATAATGTAAATATGTCAGTTACATGGGTAGTAGCTAATATTAGAAAATATGATAAAGAATCAGTGATAGATATCAAAAAAGGGAGAATGGAGTCAAAACAGTTGGTTTTAATCTTAGAACAAATCATTTTTTAATTGCAATTTTTTTGAAAACTAGTCTCAAATCATAGGGATAGCTATCAACCAGGTCATAAAACTTTAGCAAATAAAAATAAATATATATTTGGAACTGACATGATCTGTTTTTCTTAAACATAAATTTTTTACAAATTACTTCTGAATCGTTCCAAACTTCTTTCTCTTTTCAGAATACTTAACGTGTTTTAGCATCCCTTACATCCTGCTGTCAACTTTTTTACCTTAAAATTAATCTACAAATCTACAATTTCAGAAACTCCTAAATAAAATAGGCTATTTAAAGATGAAAGTTTTAATGACATAATTGTATGTTGCCTGACTAAGGGTAATACCTTTGATCAAAGGAAAGGCCAACAAAATCCTGTTTTGAATCTAGGTCCTACTGAAGCCTGGAAGCTGGAAGGGGCTTTTTACGGCACCACACGGGAGCTTCCCAGATAGGGCGAGGTCTGTGATGGGCCCCATCTCCCAGGGGTCCCCAGCCTTTCCTTAACGCTGCCTCCACTGCCAAGCCTGATCCCTCAGGGAAGTGAGCCCTTTTACGGCTCTTGTCACCACAGGGTACTGGCATGCCTTTGGCACAAATAGCAGTAGAACATGCTCTGCAGTTTCTCACTACCTCCTCTGTGCTGGGGAGCAGATTGTGTTGCTAGCCTCAACTTTTCCAAACACATATTGGCATTGTAATGCCAGAGCAGGAAAGCCAGGCTAACAGAGAAACAAGTACTACCTGCAAAGGAGAACAGTCATTGGAATCACCATATTTTTTTTAATGTCTTTTGAGTTATAAAACATTTTTCTTTTCCTGGGGTTCTTCAACAAGAGAATTATACACAGATATTTATATTTATAACTAGATGGGTATATTACTTTCATTTTATTTAGTTTATTTGAAGCCTTCCCACCAAAGTTGCACTACTCAAATAACTGAAAATTTTTACAGAGCTGATCTCCAGGAAAAATGTAAATTATAGCTAAATCACCTCACTCTCCTATAAAGTTTACTTTAAAATGTAAATTAAGTGAGGTTGAAGCTATAATAATGACGATGATGTTGATGAAGCACATAAAGGGGGCCCATTCTCCTTTGTTCTATACAAGATCCCCAGCCTTTCATACTCCAGGAGCTAACATGGAACAACCAATAAAGACATTTTGTGAGTTCCTACTCTGTGCCCTCAACTGCCCTACATCCATGAAGACAGAAATCTCTCTCCTCAGCTCTGTACATGGTTCAGGGCAACTGGCTTTGGAATGTTCTTCCACTTAGCTGCATTAATTTGGTCAAGTGATGTAGCCTCTCTGAGCTTCGATTTTCTGTAAAATGGAGATGATGATAACCTCTTTTAGGGCTGTTGGAAGAAATCAACAAGATGCTATCTTTGAGGTGCCCAGTACAGGTCTTGGTATTCCATAAATGATGACTGCTAATAGAAGCAATAGTGCTGTAATCATAACAGTGTTTTGTTGTCATTGTTGTTTTAGTTGTATGGAAAAGCTAGCCGGGGAAAAAATACTGCAAGAATCACATGCCCTGGTGTCTCTGGATCACTGCCAATTAGGTGGATAGTTACATATATAGTATAGCGTCTCCTCTTGGGGTAATATATCTATATATGGGAAAACATATAAGAGGCAGAAGTCTCCCCTGCCCACATCCAGGTCACAGGCTTAAGCAGAGAATGTAATTCCCTATGAGTAGTGATTTCCAGATCACAAAGTATGCACTTATCCCCACACTTT
>JAQZBX010042549.1:0-21969 GCA_029593785.1 Cabassous unicinctus
AACCAAATTGAATTCTGATGGAACTGCAATCTGTTTTATATTGAACTTGTGTTTATTAATAAAAAGATCAAAGTTTCTCAGTTAAGAAATAAAAAAAGTAATTTTTTTGAAAATGTTATCTACTTTTAAAACTCTCCCAGAGCCAATTTTGTAAAGATAAAATATACTCACTGTTTGAAAAATGAGGCATATAAATTAAACGTAGTCCTTTTAATTTAGACTATGAAAACAGTTTCTATGCACGACAACTACATATCCTTGTAAGGGTAGAGTTGTACTCCCTCGTGTACTTTGGCTAACTGCTCAATGAGATAGGTAGTGTCAGCGGACACAGAAAATCAGCCATACACAGATGCAACGTCGGTGAATAAACAAAGCACTGAGCAGTTATTTCCTAGGTGTATTATTAAAAACAGATTGTCTAATGGAAATAAGGAAGGATGTCTCCCAATAGCTGTGTTTAGGATGTTTATTATGCAAATATGAGGCATGACTTTGTGAATAAATTATCAGCTTACTATCAGCCACATTCTGCTTGCTTATAAATTGTCTTCTTTCCATTAGATTAATCTTTTCTCATTATCGGATTAAAACTTTTGGCTATTGTTACATTTCAGTCTGAAATTTACAATTTCGTATGGTCAAAATGAGTTGATATAAACTTAGAGGTGAATAAATACCTTTGATATGCAGTCAGTTACTTAGGCAAAACAGAATAGGCCAATAGCTATCCCAATAGGAAAAATCATTGCTATTTATTTTAACCTTTTAAACTCAAGGTAAGGGTTTCAATGTACACAAGTATACTGGAATGAATTACAAGTTTTTCATAATATTATGATTTTTTTTACTGGACTTTATATTTCCAATGGTCTTCTTTTCTTCTTTAAAAGTACACTGATGTAAACCTAAATATTTTCTGAATTTAATGAACAATACTTACCCCTAATTATTTAAAAACATATATGTATGTGCTTGTATGTGTTATTTACTATTTAAATATACACATATTTGTAATAATTTACTGTTGCTTTGAGTATAGTTTAAAATTGTAAGAGGTTTAATATCTAGTAGTTTGCATAGACCAGGAAGATTGGTCCTCACAAGCTTAATCTTTTTACAGATTAAAATTCTGAGGTTTAATGAATTACCTAATGTCACAGTATGAAAGTGGCATTGCTAAGATTTTAACCAATGCCTAATGCCACTGGCCAAAATCCAATGTTGTTACAAAATGCAGTACTGTTTGGTAAAATGCTAATAAACTTCCAGGACTTATTTCTAAACGATATCAATCCTAAAACTGAAATTTTACCACACTAGTTTAAGCATCTAATTTTGTCTGGCTGAATTCAGTGCTATACTATTCAATTCAAATTAGTCCTTGCTTACACTGGAGTTACTTTTGAAAAGCTTGTTTCATTCATTTTTAGTTTTACTTTTTGCGTAATGGGAATTTATCATTATGACTACTTCACGAATAGCAGTGTTTAGTGTTGCTTGGGATTTCATTCTTTAATAGAGCAAATGAAAGGGAAAGAGGACAAGGAAAGGCAGAGAAAGGAACTGGGCACAATTTCAGAAGAGGAGGGGAAGGGACAGTCCTCAAGAGCATGAATGCATATGCCTGGAAGGCAATGGCGTCCTGAGGCAGAGTTAATTGAGCTGTGGGAGTCCTGGGAAGTCCTGTGGGGGGGAGGGGAAGGCAAGGGAGGTCCCTGTCAATCAGGCTGTGGTTTATCCCTGGACAATATGTTTGCTCTGAGGATTGAAGGTGATGGATGGGATCGCGGCCTGAGGAGCGCTAAGGGAATCCATGGGCTTACTGCCATTTAACACACACAAAACCTTAACACATTTGTACTTAGCATCAAGTGAGCTCTTAGGAGGGCTTTCCAGGCATGTATATGTAATCAAAGCAAAAATCAAAGTGCTTAAAAAATAGGAAGAGCACAAAACACAGAACCAGTAGGTCAACGATACACTGGAGAAGAGAGGCAATTTTATTGGCTCTGCCTTCCTCAGTTTAGAGGTGTTTGGGCTTCCAAAACTGTAGTGGAAATGTTATACATGTAGATAGTGATCCTGAATTGCACTCAGAATCTTTCTTGCTTATGGACTGATATTGAGGATCACTCGTCACAACAGAGAAAATTGCATTTTGTAGAGAAGCCAAGCTTTTGCTTTAGAATAAATGAAAGAAATGTGGCATTTAAATACGTTTGATTGCTGATGGATATTAAAGGAGGTTTTGTGAATTCCCTAGCCAAGATTGCCTTGCTATGAATGCACAGTCCCTAATGTAACCAATGTGGAATTAAAATATTAAATGAGTCATGGTTTTTATTAACTAAAATATGTTGATTCTTTCTAAAAAATACCTAATACATGAGACAGTGGGATCCCTTTCTTCTTATGATGATATACTTTTAGTTTGAAATTCCGTAGTGCTTTAAAACCAGAACCAGTTGGGGGACTATACAAGAGATTGGCAAATGCAATCATCTGAAAAAGTTTTTGACTTGTTAGTTGGAAGCTGCCTGCTGCATGGTATCCTGGAATAGCTGAAGAGATTGTTCTCACGGCAACTGAGGGAATTTGCCTGATTTCCTGGAGCCCTTGCTCTGAATTATTGTAATGCAAGTCACCAACTTAGATATGAAGATTGTCTCCTTCTCCATTTATAAAATAGCCCTTGATTCTACATTCTCAGTTAAAGAAATGCTGGATTATTAATAAAAATAGAACATCAACTATTTTAGATCTTGATTGACCATTAAAGAAAAATTTAGTTTCAGTTTTCACATCTAAAATACGTGCTATAGTTCTATGATGCTTAGCAAGAACTATTTGATGGTAGAATGAGGAACATGTAAAAGAACTGTTTTCAAGGTCTTTATTTAAATGCAAACTTTCCTAGACAACTATAGTGGCCTAATTACTTTGTGATTAGTTCATTATTAATATCCAATCTCCTTTTGATTCTTCAATTGCTCTAAGAGTAAGGTTGAGGACTGAGAATGATGTTTCCTACATACATGTTTTTAATTAATAATTTAACTCTGAAAGTAAAAATCACATACTTTAGAAATAGAGTTACTCAAGGAATAAAGACCTACTTTTGTGATACCCTAGGAGCGTTATACTTGGTTATCTTTTTTTATGAGATGGCAGAACTTAAAGATAGATAGTTGGCAGGTCAAAATAAGGCACTCAGATATATAAACAATTCATCATTGGGAAACCTCTAATTCCGTTATTTATCAACATCAGACTCCTGTACTTCAGAGCCTGAATTTTTTATGAAATTATATTTCTCAGTGTAATTGAAATTAATGATATTAATGTATTTTACATTCTGTCACTCAAATGCATTCATGAGGGACTTGAACTCAAACTAAATTAACAGGGAAAGATAAGCACAGTGGAAAACACTCATTTTGCTCATAAGGATTATAGAAAAAGCAGTATAATTCTGGAGCTAGTGACCACAGTGTTTGCTTCCAAAATTAGCAGACCTCATGGGATGACACTCTCTTGGTGTCTTAATACTTTGCTATGGCATAATTCAATATTTTTCTCTTTGATCCTTCAAATAATTCTGTAAGTCTCTTAGTATGCGCAAATAAATCCCTTTGTATTTGAACCAGCTAGAGTGGATTCTAACCTCTTAGTTGAATACTGATTAATAGAGTAGATATGAAAATAGGTTTCAAGAAATAATGAATTGGAAATATGTCCAGATAAATCTAACATGTCTGGGTTTGAACAGAGATGTTTATGATACCATGAGCATCATAGTATAAAACTTTGGCCCCATGACAGCTAATTAAATTATTACCAGAAATCACATGGAATGAAATTCTGTTCGTGAAGGCAGCTCTCTGTTGGAACAAGTGACTGCTTCATTAAAATCTTATGACAAGAATGAGGAATGCACCATTATAGAGAAGAACAGATATCTTTAACTATACTACAGAGCTTAAAAACAAAGTTTAGAGCTAAGATTTTGTTGTTACTTCCATGATAAGGGCATGACCTAAGATTGAGAAACCATCTATTATTTTCAAAATAGCATATCTTTAACTCTTTTGACCACAAAGTTGATAGGGTAAAAAAAAAATTAAGTCTGATCATATGAATTTCACCTTAGTTTAGAATTGCAATTTCAGGTTTAACAAGTATCTTATGAGGAAGAAGGAAGGAAGAAAGGAAGGGAGGGAGGGAGGGAGAGAAGAGGAGAGAAAAGAAGAGAGAAAAAAAGAAAAAACTTTGTTTAGGGAAGCTTGAGAAGTTGTACTGAGACATTTTTGTGAATTCAAGTGCAACTGCTCCAAATTTTCAGATTCCAGCTGAGTTTCCTTTGCCATAGGAAGCAGTCCCTACATCATCTCTGTAAGGAGAAAATGATTTTACTCTGCCAGAAGTTCCTCAGTGACTTCTAATATTTTTACCTCTTGCAATAATGTTAATTAACTTCAATAATCTTTCTGCTCTTCTCATTTCCTCTATACTTATAACTACAGTCAGATCCCAGCAGGGTGAAAGAAAAAGTCTACCGCTGAAGGAAAAGGAGTGTACATCAACAAAAGTTAAAGACTTTGCTAAATATATCAGTAGATCCTTAGGGAATATGCATAAGAATGCATACTGGCATACTGGTAATCAAGGGAGGCGAAAAATAATTTTATATGTGCTTAGTTTATCAGTATTGTATAGTTTACCAAAATCCTAGATACATCATTCTAGCTTGTGCCAATGGGAATTAGTGTTAATAATTTATTTTTATCTTTGAAGATGCCTAAATGAGTTTGAGATCCTAGGTATGTTTTCATACTCAGAGGAAAACTGCATATGCTTAGTGATATATGAATAGAGGAGTTCATTTGTCATGTTCTACCTGCTTCCCAAGTTCCTAACTATATCCCCTGAGAGGAAATAGAGAACGTTTCTGTCATCAAGACATTGCAAAATACATTAGTGAAAGGAGTGAAACATTAGTGAAAATTCTGTATAGGATGTCCTCTTATAGCTAGGGATTTGATGAAAGACTCTGTTGTTAAAATAGGCACCATAAGTTCATTGGATAATGGAATCCAGTGTAGCAGAGACAAAGTGGTACTATCAAACCACGGGAAGGAAAAGTTGGGTGTGGTTACATAAAAGAAAGCAGCACCTGAATGCTAATAGAGTGTTTAACATTGGAGGCTCTTTGGTAGTGTCTAATTTGTCATGGAGTCCCTAAATCTGATCACCAAGCGCATATTTGTTCTGTTTAAATAGAAAACCTAAACTTCCATCTGCAATGAAGAAAAGCCTGATTTGAATCACCAAGATGGAGAATTATTGCCCCTAAATCTTCACCTAATTCCAAGAACTGAGATTTTTTTTTACTGTTCTCAAGACTCTTAAATGAATGTGAGTCTTTGGATCCTTAAAGGAATAATCTTGTTTATGACTACAGGTTTCTATGGTCAACTTGTCTCCAGATCTTTCCAAGAGGAACTACAATCATTTACAAGGACAACCAATGCCCTGGAGAAAGATTAATAGGCAGCATTTTTTAAAGAAACTTGGGCACTGGTTTGGAGCTTATACTCATTTCTGAGGACCCAGAATGAGACTGACCATTCAGATGGAATGTGAACTCGTGAGTATTAGTTATACTCACCTTAGTCCATCTAATAACGGGCCAAGAAGATCCACAAACCCATATTGCAATTACTTTCCAAGTTCTTGAAGTTTTAGGTTGAAAGAGCCTAATTTGACCAGTGGCAAGATGATGACTTTTCTCCTCAAAAATCTTAGCTTTCCTCCTAACCCTCCTAATTGTTGGTGATAACTAATATATTGTAGAACTCCTAAGGGCAGAAGAGGTATGCAGTCAGCAAAGTTATTGTTTGACTTATACAAGGAAAAATGACCAAAATCTGTTAAGCAGAAGGCTGGTGCCAACCATTATAATAGAAAGCCACGATCTCTTGCCCAGTTTTAAGAGCTAGTTCTCTTAGAGAAGATCAAAACAAAAGAGAGGCTCGGTCCTATAGAGGGAGAACCCCAAAATGTTGCAGCAAGAATATAAAATACTTAGTCCCCCAATCTTTCTGAAAATGAAATGAACCTATCATCATTTATCAACTAACTGTACACTGTGAAGAAGAAAAATATCCAGTTTTAATTGTTTGATATATTGGTTCTATGATATTGACACCATAGGACTCAAAACGCTATCATAAAACCCCAGTTAGTGTTGGGGATATGGAAACTAGAAGGTAAATTAAATTCTTATTTGAGTTTATTTCAAAATTGGCCTAACTGGTCTTTTGACATATCCAGTGGTCATTATCTTGGCCACTGAATGAATAATTGAGATAGACTTAATTATCAGTTAGAAGAAACTCCACATTGTTTCACTGGCTATTGAATAAAAGCTTCCATTTTAGGAAAGACAGCAATGAGGCTCCTGAAACTGCTCTTCTTAGACAAGGTAATAAATCAATAACAATATGGAATTTCATGTGGAGTGGCAGAGATTAATACCATCCTCAAAGACTCAAACAATTCACAGGTGATGCTCCTCATCCCATGATACTCCAGTTTAATTAACCAATTAGGATCCTTACCAAAAGACAGGTGGTTTATGATGGATGACAGTAGACTACTATAAATCTAACCAAATGCTAGCCACAACCACATCTGCTGTGAGAAGTGTTACCTTTATAAAAGCAGATCAACATAGTCTCTGCCACCCCAAATGTGCTTATTGCTGGGGCAAATGTGCTATTTTCAATACCCATAAGAAAAATGATCAAAAGCAGTTCAATGTTACCTGAGACAGATATATTTATAGTCATGCCACAAGGCTATATTGACTCTACTGCTCTTTGTGTCCTTAGCCATCTGGTCACTTCAGAGAACATCATATTGATCTACCATATCAATGATATCATGTTCACTGACCCCATGAGGAAATAGTGGCAAGTAACTTGGACAATTCAGTAAGGCACTTTAGCACAGGAAGGTGTTAAATAATCCCTAGAAATTTTCAAAAGCCCAAGGGCAAAGGTTAGGTTTTCAGAGGTCTAGTTGTCTTAAGAATATGTCTTTCAATGCAAATGAAAATTATTCTACCTTTCACATCCTCCCACCTAGAAAATGGCACAATACTTGTTAGGACCCTTTAGATATTGAAGACAGCATATATTACATGTTGGGAACCTTCTCCAACCCATTTGTTAGGTAATTCAGAAGGCTACCAGTTTCTAGAAATGGCTCAAGTCAAGGGAAGGATCTGAAGCAGGGTTAGCCTATGGTGCAGGCAGCCCTGCTATTTCAGCTACATAATTCAGTAGTAGATTAAGTGATGCTAGAGTTGTCTGTGAAAGATACAGACATGATGTAGAGCAGGGGTTCTTAACAAGGGGTCCATGAGCTTGAATTGAAATTCAAAAAAACAGTATTCTTGTGGGGACATGTTGGAGTAGGTGTGATATATTTATTAAATGATACACAGTATAGTGTGGACTTAGTAAGGGGTCCATGGTTTCCACCTGACTGGCAAAGAGGTCCATGGAACAAAAAAAGGTTAAGAAGCCCTGCTATAGAGGCTATGGCATGTCTCAAGACAATGGCATTGCATACCACTTAAATTGGAGCAGAGACCTGCAGTGTGCAAGACAGATACAATTACCATTTGTAAAGCAGCTCCTGGCATGCTATGGGGTCCTAGTGCCAGACCATGAGACCTGAGCTGCCTATCAGGATCTGGTTTATTGTCAGATCTACTAAGTCTTAAGTTTGAATGGGTACAGCATCAATCCATCATAAGATATAAATTCTACATTTGGGATCAGACTCAAATGTTCAGAAGCAGGTTAAGAAGACACAAGGTGACCCAAATCCCATATCACCTATTTGCACTGATGCTTATTCCTAGAGCCAGCTGATGGAGAAGTAACTCATCTATATAGGATCAGTTGATATATTGGAAGAAGCAAAAATAAAACAAAATAGAGTTTCTATACTATAATTTCACTTAAAGGTTGCCTTTGAAAGACAGAATTATGCCATCCAAGTAAGAACTTCAACTTTGTGTGGAAGGAGTGGCATCAAGTATGAACATTCATGAGGTCCTGAAAAGTAGCAAATGGTTGGTCAGAGGCTAAGAAGCACAATGGAAAAATTATAAATAAGTGGTTTGGAGAAGAGGCATATGGGTAGATTTAATGTGAGTAGGAGCATAAATAGATCTTTGTGTCTCATGTTCTGCTCACCAGGTTGATAGGATAAAACCACCAATCAATGCTACTCAGCCCATGAGCAATGACCCATGGCAATATAGTTAGTCATGGTGGCATGAATTGGGCCTATTTGTGGATCGAAGTGCTTGAGCTCCCAAGACTGACCGAGTACTGACACTTCTCAATCTTCAATGTTCCAGCAGTAGAAACCTTCTATTGTCACTCCATATGGTGCCATCACATGAGAACACAAACCAACTCCTCATGGCACATTGATTGTATTAGATCTCTCGATCCTGGAGGGGGTTACAATTTGCATTACTTAGATGTACATACTTTCCAGTTATGTGTTTGCCTACAGTGCCTCTACCAGATTATTCTTTGTAGATTCAAAGACCATCTGATTTATATCACAGAATTTCCATACTTTGCCTCAAACAAGGGAACATTTTATATCTAAGCAGTTGCAAGAATGGCATATAATCACAAGACTCATTTGTGTGTAAGAACATTGAAATGACCTCTTAAAGGTACAACTAAGGGGTGAGCTTAGAGATGTCATTCTGTCA
The DNA here is from genome assembly GCA_029593785.1 of Cabassous unicinctus. Classification (NCBI taxonomy): domain Eukaryota; kingdom Metazoa; phylum Chordata; class Mammalia; order Cingulata; family Chlamyphoridae; genus Cabassous; species Cabassous unicinctus. The sequence goes on from JAQZBX010042549.1 coordinate 8,810, forward strand.
GATTGGGGCTATGCCCCTCAAGATGCAGTACATATTTTTAATCAATGGGAATTTTACCATGATGCATCCCTGAAAACTAGAATAAAGTGTTCAGGAACTGAAGGATAGAAATAAGAATGGCCCCTCTTATCATCAAGTCCAGTGACTCACCTGGGGAACTTGGACTTGCCTTTACCACAACTCTAGGCTCTGCTGGGTGTCTAGGAATGGGGGGTTCTATTATCAGGGAGCACAGTAAAGATTACATTAGGCCTAATACTTGGATTGATGGCTCATAATTTTATGCTTCTTATGCCAATAAGTTCAGCAGGCAATAAAAGAAAATTATTCCACTTTCAGAAGTCTTGACTCTGATAGGAGTGTATTTGGAGTTAGGCACCACACTAGGGTGGTACTTTGTTTTTCTATGCCTGGAAATAGACATGAACAGGAGATTAAAGAAATCATAGAGTGACAAAGGAATGTTGATCAGAGGACTCAGTAAAAGGTCTGGGTTAATCCACTGGACAAATAATGTAACCCAGCAAAAGTGCTAGCTAAGAACGAGGTGATCTAGAATAGGTGGTAATGAAGGAGATGCCGAATATTAGTTCCTGTCTTAGCACCAACTCTGGAATCAGTATCTTGTCCTGCTAGGCATCATTTAATGCAATTTTTTGTTTGTTTAAGTTGTACCAACTACATTCTTGGCACATTATTGGCAGGACATAGGTACATCAACATGGGGCTTGAATAGGTTTAAGCAGTACAAGTTGTAGACTGTAGCAGTCTCTCTCAATCTACTGTGGGTATTTCCTTAGCATTCATTATTCCCATACCTGCTAATAGTTTCCTCTAGCAACCATCTGAGACACTCTGAGGGTTTTCCCTGACCACAGGAATGTTATCTGTCATGTGCAGATAGGTTAGATGTGTAAGGGGTTTATGTTCCTGGGAGCAAACTTGGACTAATGATGAAAGGGAGTTGGTAGAAAACAAAGTCCTTGTCCTTTTTATGGGATGACTGTGAGGCATCTTGTACTACACAGTCCCCCAAAAGCCCCAAGAACTATTGACACCCACTTGCCTACAGCAATTACATGTTAATTAACTCACCTTGTTTTGTGTTCTCATCTGTATTTTCACTCCTTCCTACCCCAGAATCATATCCCAAATAAGTTGATTGCTCTGAGATCCTTATCGCAGAATCCGCTTCTAAAAGAAACCAAACTAAAAGACCCCATTTTCAATAAGAAAAATAAACAATCTTTTTTGATTCTTCTGAAATTTTGGAGGAAACATATTGACATTTGAGTGTGCTTCTTTGACCCATTTCTTCTGAACCAATAAAGCTGACAAATTTGAATGGAGCCAAACTCCAAAAAGGGTTATGTAGAAAGTCAGGCTGTGTTACAAATTTCCATGCCATTTGGACCTGATGACCTAGCAGATCCAATGTTATTTGAAGTGCCTCTGTCAGACACAGATGGTGTATTGAGTTTTTGGCAAGCCCTAATTGGGAAATCATAGCATAGACCCCTAGGATTTTGGAGGAAGACCTTGCCTCCTCTGCCAACAATTACTCTTCATTTGAAAAGGTGCTTATAGCTTTCTGATGGGCCCTAGTAGAGACAAAATATCTAATTTTATGATACCAAATAAATGTGTGAACCTAACAGTTCATAACAGATTAAGTGTCATCTATCTGCTGACTGATATAGCCTTGTTCCAACATGTGGCAACAGACTTTGGTGAGGGAGGTAAATTATGCTTGATGGCCTGGTAACTGTAAGCTTTTACTCCAAATAAATACCCTTTATAAAAGCCAACAGATTTCTGGTATTTTGCATCAGCACCCCTTTAGCTTACTAATACAGTGACTATTAGGCAGAAATGGTAGTTATGCAGAGAATCAACTCCTTGGACTTCTCTTCACCAAGGCTATTTTGGCTGCTACCAATCTTGACTGTCCAGCAGGAGAAACAAATGCTGACTCTCTAATACAGCACTGTCAAGTGGTGGTACTAAACATCTCATAGGATGTGGATTCCATTAGACACATTTGCCATGGTGGGAGTAGTGAGTTGCCCTAACTGGATTACACATTCATTCTGATTATGACTGTGCCTGCCCTGCCCACCATGCTTTATTGATGGGCATTTTTATTTAAGTCCATAAGGAACTCCAGTCATGTACTTAAATAACATTTTTCATCACAGTGTACCAGGAAATATTGTTTTTGAGGCTGCAACATAATTTAAAGCAAGAAAAGAGGAGTAATGTAGTAAACACTCATGGGATTCAATGAGCTTAACAAGTATCAAACCACCGGGAATAGCTGCCCTTGTAGAATGGTGATATAGCCTACTAAAGACTTAGCTATATTAGTGGTATGTAACACCTTGCAAGATTGAGTTATTTTCCTACAGATTAAATATATGCTCTGAGCCAGTGACCAGGATATGGTTCTGACTCTATTGTCTTAATAAATGGGTCTAGGAATTGAACAGGGGATCTTTCTATTTCACCAAGTAACACATTTTCAAAAAGTTTTATTTCCAATTTGGATGCCAATAAGTGCTACTATGCTTGGAAACCTAAGGAGTACCCTAAAGAGAAACTTCTACTAGGGTGTTCATGAATGGTTCAATGAACTAGTAGCTGAAATGATAAATTAGCCAATTTAAGCTCCATGCACCACTGGAAAAAAAAAAAAAAAAAAAGCAAAATAGAGGTATTCCTCTGTTGTAGGAAGCTATTAACTTTGGTTCTCCATGGAAAAAATTGATTGATGCCATGTGATGGAAACTGAGAGACTCCTTATGCCTGGAACACCAGGTATCATCTTCAGTGTAATATTCAATAGTGAAAGTCAATGTGTGGCTAAAGTAACCCAGTACAAGCAGGGTTACTTGGTCTCAGCCTGTACGAATGAAGTTTTGAATCAATCCATCAGATAAAGAACCCAGCCAGCTGAATTATTAGTTCGCTAATGGAAAGGGGAACACAGAATGAGTAGTGAAGGCAGAAGTTTTAAGTAACAATAACATCCTCAAATAATTGCAGAAACTGGGAATTCATTTTAGTTACATGTATTTTTTTATTGTCTATATACACTAACAATTTACCTTGTTCTCACTTTTCTATATAATTTTATATGGTAAGTATTGTTAGTGGTTAACTTCAAGTTTTCACAATATTGAGACATAAATACGGAACGATGAATACCACTGAGAATGATGCAGGAATTGATAGAATATTGGCCATTTCCCTTTGGAGAAAAAGTGAGTCTATTTTCATTTCTCAATTCAGTTTCAAGTTTTAGGGAAGAGCAAGCTATTGTTGCTATATTGAAGGGTCGATATGGAAAGATAAGAGTTGAGTAGCCAAAGGAATACCATGGATTGTCTTCAAATAAAGTCTACTCTCCTGTTTCTTCGTTTTGAGCAAGTACTGAGAAGAGAAAAACTACACTTCCAGGCTCCTTTGTTAACTAAATGCTGTTTAGGTTCTGCAGTCAGAACAAGACTGTGTAGAATGTGAAATGATATGAATTGAAAGAGAAACAGTGAGGTTCTGGAGCCGGTAGCTGTAGTGGTGGTTTCCCAGTGCAGCAGAGGTAGCTTTCTGACTGTGAAAGAAGCTGTAGCTCTCCTGGCAATACAGATCTGTGATGGAGCTTTTGTAGTTATTCCTGGAAGCTCAACCCAGCTCTGACTGTTCAGCACTTCCCAGACTCCTGGATGTCATTTAATGTCTTGCCATGAACCACTGTCTGTATAAACTAGATGGAGTGGATTCTGTTCTCCGCAGCTGAACACTGACCAGTACAAGGTGTGCTATGTTTTCTGGATATAATATATGACAATTTCATTGGAATAAATGGAAAGGGGAATTCAGAATTTGAATATGGGGAATAAAATGTGATACACAAACACACACACACTTTTACCATAGTACCGACTTATGGGAGGTGACATCTAGCATTTATTCCTTTTCATATGGAAATTTCTTATTGCATGATCAGCAAAAAGATTTGGTGATTGAGATACTTAGGTATTTTTAACATTTGAAATCCACCCATATAACTTGGAAGTTACTATCTACTAAATGTAAAAGCAATGCAGGAGACTAGCAGAGCTAAGTGTTATGAATTTGAACAGGTAATGTTGATATGGTTTTATTACAGTGATGTGTCATAAAAGATAATAAAATTAAGTCTATAACTATTATTTCCTGCACTCTTTGATGGGTGGGACTCCAAATACATAATAGAATCAAGGCAGAATATGTTCACACTTTAAATGATATGCCAAAGGCTTAATGACAATGCTGAAATTAACAGAATAAAAACTTGTTTGGATCCTTTACCAGTAGTGGGTGAACTGAGATAATTTTGATAGAGTGAAAATTAAGAAAGGAAGATATAAGTTGTAGTGGGTAAAGGGCTTAAAGAAAAGTCAAAAGTTTGATAGAAGCCATAAACTTGTCTCTCAATAGCTTTAATAAGGAACTTGGAAGGATAGTGAAAGAATCAGCCTTTGGTATCCTTAAATGATCATTTTGTATTCAAGGGAAAATCAGTTTCATGTCCCTCACCCATAGGAATTACAGACCCTCTTTTCAGTTAAATTGGTGCTGGGGCTCGGCTTTCTCTTACCTGCTCCCTTTAAGTGTCATTTACTGCCCCACCCCATACTCTCTCAAAGAAAACCACTTTAGTAAATTCTCCTTAAATTCAAACAGAAGTGTAGAGAGAGTCACAGAGAGCAAGTGATTCCAGACTTCAGAGAAGGCATGTTCTAGCCTAGGATAGAAAACACCTGAAGTTATTTTACTGCAATAAAATTTTCTGCCGTGTGCTTAGTGATGCTACATTCCTGTGTGGGCTTATAAACAATTTGAGGGTGATTTTAAGGAACGATGTCACATTCTACATTTATGTATTTCTTCCTAGAAATGACTTCGCTAGACAACAAATTTAGGTTGTAAAAATTCATCATCTCAATGACATCTAAATAGGAAATTTAGCAATTTACTTACAATTTCATCATTTTTCAAACACAGTATTTCCTAGGTAAAGCACACTTAAAATTAAATAAAAAATGCTATTGAATGAAATCTGATGATTGTGATGGGTAACATTAGAAAAATGCCTTTATATTTTATGTAGGGATTTTCTAGTGCCATTTGCAACCAATCTCAAGGCACTCTAATTTTGGATTACATCTGCTGTTTTGTGTGTTGCATTATGATCCTGAAATCTGCTGGCTATATGGGAAAGAGCGAGAGAGTAGAATTTCCAATTATTTTTAAAGACCTTTCATTTATTAACTCAATGAGATTTTGGAAAGACAAATATGATATTAGCAAAAAGTATATATAAATTGTGGGAAGATAGAGAAGCAGGGAGCTCTAGGACTCAGTCCTTCCACAAAATCAACAATTAAACAGGCAGGAGCTGTCTGAAACAACTATTTTGAAACTCCAGAGGCCATAAGAACCCTGTACAGCATGCAGGGAAGAGAACGAGGAAAAGGCTGTTAAATTATGGTAAAGACCAGTAACTTGCCCTCTCCACAAGGCAGCCACCTGTGCCCATCACCCACTCTTGCAGCAGCCTGTCGTGAGGTCCAGTCCCTGGCTGGATCCCTGGTGACAGAAAGGGACATAAAAGCCTTCCCCAAGACCAGTGGTGGGCATGTCCAGTCACTCATCACAGCTTTTGATTGGCAGCTTTGGGTCATTGGGCCCAGCTCGGAGGATGATCACTGTCTCGTCCCAACCCAGCAAAGGCAGCAGCAGAGGAGACTTAGACACTCTGCGCCCCCAGGGCTGTTGGGGTGCGTTTGCTGGGCTGGCCAGGGAAGCTCAGCTCTGCGGGACCATGGAAGAAGCTCTTGGCTCACTTCCTGACCCCAGCCACAGCGCACTTTGCTGTTGGCCTGTACCCCCTTCGTGGTCCCTAGTCCGGGCTCAGCTGGGGAAGACTGACTTGGCAGGCCTATCTGGGGTGCCCCTCCACCCAGAATTTGCCCTCTAAGCAAAAGCAGAGTAAGACAACGCAAGGAATATAAGAAAGTAGAGAAGCACAAAGTCTGGGGCAAAGGCCTGTCGGCTTCAAGCCCCCGGGAGGAGGAGGTCTGTCCCCTGGGAAACAGAGGGGACAACCAAACTCCTCTTAACAAGAGCTCCCAAAACTACTAACAAGCTAAAGAGAGCTGGGGTAGCTATTCTAATATCAGAAAAAATAGACTTTAAGTCAAACCAGCTACGTGGGGACAAAGACAGGCATTATATACTGATAAAGGGGCCGATTCAACAAGAAGCTGTGACAATTGTAAATATGCATGCATCTAATAGCAGAGACCCAAAATATACGACACAAATACTGACAGATTTGAAGGAAGAAATTAAAGGTTCTACATTAAGAGTAAGAGACTTTATTACAACACTTTCAATAATGGATAGAACATTTAGTCAGAAGATCAGTAAGGATATATAAGACTTGAACTATAGTCCATATCAACTAGACCTAACAGACATATAGAGGGCACTTCACTCAACAAAAACAGAATACATTCTTCTCAAGGGCACATGGATCATCCCCCAGGATAGACCATTGTTAGTTTCAATAAATTAAAAAGCATGGAAATATACAATAAGCATTCCTTGACCACAACAGAATGAAGTGAGACATCAATACTAGAGGGAGAAATAGAAAGTTAAAAATTATGTGAAAATTAAACAATATACTCTTAAAGAACCAATGGATTAAATAGGAAATAGCAAAGGAAATAAATATCTTGAGAATGAAAATGAAAATACAACACACCAAAAATTATGGGAGACAGTGAAGGCAATGCTGAGAGGGAAAAAAAGAAGACTTCAGATTGGAGCCCTGATCTCAAAACAGGAAGAACTAGGGAAAGAAGAGCAAACTAAACCCAAAGCTAGCAGGAAGAAGGAAATAACAAAGATTAGAGCAGAGTTAAATAAAGAAAAACAATAGGAAAATCAACAAACAGTAAAAGTTGGTTCTTTGAAAAGATCAATAAAATTGACAAAAACCTTAAATGGGCTGAAAGACAAAATGAGAGAGGACAGAAATAATGAAAATCAGAAATGAAAAGGAGTATATTTTACTGAAATAAAAAAGGACTCTAAGAGGATACTACAAACAACTGTATGCAAATAAAATAGAAAACCTAGACGAAATGGACAAATGCTTAGAAACACACAAGCTACCTACATTGAATGAGGAAGAAATAGACTATCTCAACAAACCAATTATTAGCAAAGAAATTAAAACAGTAATTTAAAAAAACTTCCCCCCAAAAAGGCAGAAGCAGATGACTTCACAGGGGAATGCAATCAAACATTCCAAGAAGACTTAATTCCAATTCTGATCAAACTCTTCCAAAAATTGAGGAGGAAGAAACAATCCCTAATTCATTCTTCGAGGCCAAAATCACCCTCATAACAAAGCCAGATAAAGATATCACAAGTCAAGAAAACTACAGACTAATCTGTCTCTTGAACATATATGCAAAAATCCTCAATAAAATACTGGCAAACTGAATCCAACAGCATATTAAAAGAATTATACAGCATGATTGAGTGGGATTTATCCCCAGTATGCAAGGTTGGTTCAACATAAAATATATTAATATTATACACCGCATTAATACAATGAATGAAAAAATGCAAATGATCATATAATTTGATGCAGAAAAGGCACTTGACAAAATCCAGCACCCCTTCTTGATAAAAACATTTAGAACACTAGGGATAGCAGAAAACTTTATCAATATGATAAAGGGCATATATGAAAAGCCCACAGCTAAAATCCTGCTTAATGGTGAAAGACTGAAAGCTTTCCCTATAATATGAGGAAAAGAAAGGATGGTCACTGACACCACTGTTTTTCAATACTGTACTAGAAATTCATGCCACAGCAATTAGGCAAGAAAAAGAAATAAAAGCTATCCAAATTGGAAAGGAAGAAGAAATCCTGAAAAATCCACAACAAAACTCCTAGGGCTAATAAATGAATTCAACAAAGGGGGGGAGGGTACAGAATCAACACCCAGAATTCAGTAGTGTTTATATACATAAGCGATGAACAATCAGAAAAAGTAATTAAGAAAATATCCCATTCTCAGTAGCAACTAAAAGAATAAAATATCTAAGAATAAATGTAAGGAAGGGTGTACACAGAAATCTACAAAATATTGTCAAAAGAAATAAAAGACCTAAATAAATTGAAGGACTTTCCCTGTTCACGATTTGGAAGACTAGATATTATTAAGATGTCAATTCTACCCAAAGTAGTTTATAGATTCAATGCAATTCCAATCAAAATTCCAACAACCTTCTTTGCAGAAACGGAAACACCAATCATTAAACATACATGGAAGGGTAAGGGACCCTGCATAGCTAAAACGATCTTGAAAAAGAAGAGAGAAGTTGGAGGACTTGATTTCTGTTCTTAAATCTTATTACAATGCCACAGTAATCAAAACAGCATGGTACTGGCACAAGGACATACATATTCACCCATGGTTTCAAATTGAGAGCTCAGAAATCAACACTCATGTTTGTTGCCAACTGATTTTTGAAAAAGGGGCAAGGACCACTCAATTGGGAAATAGTCTCTTCAGCAAATGGTCCTGGGAAAACTGCATCTCCATTTTCAAGGGGGAAAAAAAGAAAGTAGGACCCTTTTCTCACATCTTATACAAAAATTACCTACAAATGTATCATAGCCAGGGATGAACCTCCCTGGCAATGGGAGATGACTACCAAGTGCCAACCAGTGATGCATTTGGAAAAAACCTTGACCAAAAGGGGCAAATATTAAACACAAAATAGTTTTTATGGATAAGAGATTTCAGAGTGAGTTGGGAGGTCATTTCAGAGGTTATGCTTCTGCACATGTCATGCCGATCCTACTAACTACCACAGTAAACAAAACCTAGTACAGGTGTACACCTGAGGGCTCCAGAAATGTCCAGACACTGTAGGCAGGCACATAGCGTCATGAAATCAGCACCCTGCTTGTGGGCCTTACCATGGAATAAATATAATCTGTTTCTCCAATATAACAGACTTAGACTCATTTATAATTTCTCTACTCATGATTCTTCTACCCCTTTTATTTGAACTTATAACTAGCACTACACCCATTAAATATGTCCTAGAGACATAAATCTTTCATTTGTTCATATGCTGGTTGAGCCCTGAATCTCAGCAGAGTTGCAGCCAACACCTACTCTCCAGTTCATTGCTCTTGCCCAGGACAACTAACACAAGGATGATGATGGACAACTCCCACCCCCCAAAAAAACAAAGAGTATCTACAATTGCAAGCAAGACAGTTCCTTCCATCTGCCCCAAAAGATGTAATCTCCCCCCGCCCCATCTGAAGCAGAGCAGGCAACATAATCCCAAAAGCCTCAAAATTGAGGAATGAACAAATATAAGGGGGGAATGCAACCAGGGACCAAAGTAGACTTATTAGTATTGTAGTAATGGAAGAACCTGCATCACTGATAGAAAATGGTGGTTACCAGTGGTACAGAAGGGAGGCGGAGGAAAGAATAGGTGGAACATAAGGCATTTTTAGGGCATTGGATTTGTTTTGCATGATATTGCAATGGTGGATACAAGCCATTATGCATCTTGTTAAAATCTATAAAACTTTCCCAGTGCAAAGTGTAAACCTTGATGTAAACTATAGACCTTGGCTAGTAGCAATGCTTCAATATTGGTTTATCAATTCTAACAAATGTACCAAACTAATGTAAGATGTTATTAATAGAGGAAAATGTGGGAGGTGAGGGGGTGGGATATATGGGAATCCCCTATACTTCTTTTTTTTTTTTTTTTGAGTTACCAGGGCACGAGATTGAACCCAGACCTCATATATGGGAAGGCGGCGCTCTACCACTGAGCTACAGCAGCTCCCCTCCCCTATACTTTTGGTGTAGCTTTTCTGTAATCTAAAACTTCTCTAAAACTAGAGTATTTTGAAAAATGTATCATAGATTTAAATATAAAATGGAGAACTATCAAACTCCTAGAGTTAAGTGTAAGGAAGCATCTCCAGGACCTTGTGCTGGCAAAGGTCTCCTCTTCAGAGAGGAGATGTTGATCTTTGTTGGAAGGAGGGACATGGAGCAGTCCCCACGTTGTGACAGAGGCCATGAGCTTGTGCCCGCCTGCTTGCTCACAGCCCACATCTCCTGCTGCACTGACCCTGGTCCCTCGGGCTGCTGATGGGTCCTCTCAAACCCATGCCTGCCCTTCTCTGCTCTGCCCTGACTTGCAGGTAATCTAACTCGCCAGGTCTTTTGGCCCCTTACTTGTGGGTAGGTTATGCCAATAGGAAACAGTAGCAGAAGGTTGGGGCAAAGGAATGGAGGAGCCTGGGTCTTCTCCCTCTGTCTAGCTGTCTCTGGGGTGACCTCAGTAAAGGAAGGCTCCCCTAGATTACTCCAGTCTTTTTCCAGGCACCCTCTAATTTTTTGGTACCATCTTGAACCAGGCAGCATCCACCAGCAGGTCTTTCTAACGTCCCTTCAGCTATAGCCGTGGTCACATCTTCAAGCTGCCATTAATCTCCAGGTGGCTTACCTCATATTTAGCCGCTCAGCTCGTCTATCAACTTTGCAGCCAACTCCTTACATCGTATCCCCTCTGTTTGAAATAGCTAGTGTTGTTTCTCTTTTACTGACCAGATCTTTACCGACAGAGATGTCACCCATGCTGTCAATTAGCCAGGGGCTCGGGAAGAGTTCAGAGGAACCCCATGCTTCTGCAGATAGAGGACAGTGCCAGCTTATGCTGGTTCTCCAAGAAGGAGAGCCCCCTGCAGAGTAAAACAAGGAACCCCTTATTTGGAATTTTAGCCTCAGGGTTCAAATGCTGGCAGTAAGAACATCACCAGACTTCTTTAAAAGCAAGAGGGTGCAGCATGGGTGGTCTGATTGAGGAAACACGTAGAAGCCATCCTTTTAGGAAAGAGCTCCATATGTGAAGTGGCAGAGAGGGAAGAGTGCTGGGGCAGCACTGCAGCTGCAAACTCTAGTTGGTGGCCACGAAGTAGAGGCTGCAGCAATCAAACAGAGGCATTTTTCTGTGATACAGGAAGAATTCACCTCCTTCAACGGGTCTAAAAAACAAAACTACAAGATATGATACCCACCCAAATAATAGGAAACTATAAATAAGAAATGAAGAACTCTCAATAGAAAAACGATTTCCTCATTGCATAGTAATATTGTAACCAAACATCAACATATTGCCATAATTTTTTAAAACCTTAAAATAATCACATACCTAAAAAAGGTCTTAAAACAAAAACACAAGAACTCAGGGAGATGTGGCAAAGCAGTTGAATAAAAAGGAATATTCCTTCTTCAGAATTTACCAGGTGAGAAAGGAAGACAATCTCTGTCCCATTAGAATCTCAGCTCTATCAGAGAAAATGAGAGCTACAGGGAAGAAAATGTGGATAATTTTAATGCTACATTACATCTTACCTCACCTGAATTTCCATGGCTTGTTTACCTGACCGAATAAATTCCTCTTAAATTTAACTTGAGAAACTCTTGGGTAGAATTTGGTGATGTACACAGGAACACAGGTGAGAAGATGATTGAGGAATGGGCAGCCCCTCCCACTTGGGTGCAGACTGGGTGTTAGGAGAGTGAGTCGGGGCCACGCTGGGTCTCTGAGACCAGGTGCAGCCCAAGCATTTTAAGGATAAGTTATTCCTCTTAAGAATGGTTACACTCTCTTTTTACTTCTGTTTTAGTAAGAATTCACTGAAGGCATTGGACCGAGCCATAGCCTGAACTCAACTTATCTTGGGGAACCAGTTCTATCACTCACTTTGTTAGACTCCTCCAGGGGAAGAGTGATGGGCTTATTAGCCTGGTCCACAAGCAAATCTCCTTTTTAAGGCAGACTTTGTGAAAGAATCTGCATAAACGCAAAAGGAAATAGATACCTGTAAATCTCATAATCTCCGCAAGGAAAATTATATGATCCAACCATATTTTTGGAAATTATTCTTTAAATCACAGTCCCAAAAGGAGAGTACAAATGACAAAAAGAAACTCAGAAGAGAGAATAACAAACAGCAAGAGTGAATAAAAATGAGCATAAAATTTTCAAGGAAAAATGTCATTTGAAAATATATTAATGGCATATAATTTTTGGGTAGTTATAAACATCAAACATTCACTTAATTGATTTCATCTCTTCTATACACAAGAATTTTTTTTTTCTTAATATATTTTTTATTTTTTTTTAACAAAAAGATACTTAGATTACATAAATGTTACATAAAAAATAGAGGGGATTCCCATATGCCCCACTCCCTACACCTCCCACATTTTCCCACATTAACAATATCCTTTGTTACTGTGGTACATTCATTACAATTGATGAACACATTTTGGAGCATTGCCACTAAGCATGGATTAAAGTTTACATTGTAGTTTACACTCTCTCCCACCCAATTGTGTAGGTTATGGAAAAATAGATAATGGCCTGCATCTGTCATAGCAGTGTCATTTGGGACAACTCCCAAGTCCTGAAAATGCCCCCCTATTACACCTGTTATTCCTCTCCCTGCCCTCAGAACCTCCAGTGGCCACTGCCTCCACATCAATGATATAAGTTCTTATATACATAAGAATTTAAGAGAGATGTGGAAATAAGTCATATTTATCTTGAACAACATTTGACTTATCCTTTTTCTTCACAGATGATAATGTTAAATGAATTGTGGGTTTGGGGTTTTTGTTTGTTTGTTTGTTTTTGCTGTTTTTTTGCCTTCATTCCATCCCCCGCCTTCCCCCAATTTGGTGTCATCGTCAGCCAAGGGAAATGTTAAGCCTTGTAAAAGACTAAGGGCCTTCAGTCTGTTTCCTCCCTCTGCGACATTAACCTGACCTTTAGCATGGTCAGGTTTAAAGAAATTCTTTTTTTTTTTTTTAGTGTGCATATCTAGATGAGAGGAAATTGTGAAAATCAAAAGCCTATTTTGAAAGGAAAAATAACAGATTAATTCAAATATTTTTAAATTACAGTATTCAGTTTTAGCTTGGAAAAGGTGGCACAAGCCTTTCACATATCCTGCCATAGGAGCATGGGTTGTTTTAATACTC
>JAQZBX010042550.1:0-7500 GCA_029593785.1 Cabassous unicinctus
AAAAAAAAAAGAAAAGAAGAGAAAAGGAAATGAAAGGAAAAGAAGGGGAGAAAAGGAAAGAAGGAAAAAGAGCCCTGCAGGCTCCTCACCCAGAACTCCACATTCCAAGGGGCCTGGGGATTTATTCCTTGGAGATTCTGAACTTGGATGTGGAGATGCCAAGCATGGAGAAAGGGGAAGGAGAAGAAAACAGAGGATAAAGTGAACCTCTTACTTATTGGCAGAACGCTACTAGACAAGTCCACGCTGCAATTTTCTCTACACATGTGCATGCATGTGCATGTGCGTGAGCACACACACACACACACACACACCCCAAAACAATACGTGGGGAGATTCTTCTTTGGAGAAATTTAACAGACCCAGGAAAAAAGATATAGATAATGGCATTCCCAAAATACAAAAGCCAGCTTCCCATTTAATCATGCCATGGTGAATCCCATTGGTAAGTTGGCTTCCCCATGTACACAAAGCTTGCAATCAGAGCGCAGACAAGCATCATCAGACATATGTTGAAAGCTTCTAACCTAAGGACAGAGAAAATAAAAACAAACAAACAAGACAGGGTGCAAAATCTAACATTAAAAAATCTATAAAAACCTCAGAAAATTAAAGATGCTATATCCATAAAACAAGAACAGGGTGCTACAAAAAAGTGATAAAATCATATCATAACTATTTTTGGTTTTAGAAACATGACAACCAAAATATTAAACAAACAAACAAGTAAAAACTAATGGACCTTTGGATGCCAAGCTAGATAACATTTCCAAGACAATAGAACCTGGCCATAGAGGAGAGAAGGTTCCAGGTGTGAGAGATCTCTGGGAGCAGGCCTGGGGCATGGTGGGGAGCTGTACTGGTGGGTGAGTGAATAGAAAGAGTTGAATAGTGTTGAGAGGCATTTTACAGATCTACTGAAAGGTTATGGAGGAATCAGTGATGAGGATTAAGCAAAAGTCAACACAGGGCAATCACTTCCACAAGAGGAAATATCAATTATGCAAAAGACCCCACACATAATCATGTTACACACCTTGGCTTAGCAGTGGATTCCAACGATATCATCAAAATTAGTGTCTACAATGAATTTTGATGAGCAGAGAGTGCTGCAGAGCTGGCTTTGGTGGATGTGGGGGAAGGAAAACAAGCTTAGAGGGTAGGAACAGTGAGGCAAGGGTTGCATCTCCATCTCCCAAGCAGGAAGTTCAGTAGGTAGGTGATGGCCATGGACTATGAACGCAGGCTTCACAGAATAAATAATGATAGAAATATGGACGTACATTTTTGAAGAAATTGCTGAAAAACAAAAATTGAAAATAGTTGCTTCTAGAAATAGAACTGAGGGCTATGAAAAATAAGATGCAACTCATTTTTCTATATCAGCCTCATGGTTCTGTTTGACTTTTAAATTGTATGCATGCGGTTTCATAAAATAAAAATTATACTTCATTATATATTAGTACTCATAATAACTTTTGCTATTATATAGTAATGCTTTTGAAACTTCATCGACTGAGATATAAAATGGAGATTTATTTCAATTTATGTATTTAATGTTTATCATTATTTATTAGAAACGTATAACTTCAAATTTTAAAAGAATACAAGCTCATCTGAGAACTTTTGCCCCTGTAGGAGATGAAGACCATTAGCTATATTGCTACCATAGAACGAAAACCAAAGATCACATCTTAGCTTATTTCCTTCATGAACTTAGCTATTCATAATTTCCTCTTTATTTGTTTTATATACTTGAGATCATAATATATTTAGCAATTTCTATTTTTATTCTATATTTTAAGATTATAAAAATAAATGCATTCATGTTATGGAAAGTACCTGTAAACACATTTGAGGATTCTAAGTGTTTGATAAGTGAATGGGCTGCTTGAGTATCCTCAAGCGCACATGGCTGCAGTGTTCTCTTATTTTATACATTTGTTTTGATTTAAGAAAGATTGTGAAGTTCAGGAATTCGTCCTCAAAGACCTAAAAGAAAATAGAACCTGCCTGACTACATTTGTGTAGCTGAGGCTAGAGGACCCCACGCCTGCTCACCTTCTGAAAGAACGGTGAGGTGGGGGCAGGTGCCCGCAGTGCCAGGGTGGGATGGGGCACCTGGCGAAGGCAGGCAGACTCTGGGGAAGCGCAGCCGCATCGGGGCATCGGGCAGAGACTGCAGAGCCCGCCACAGGGAAAGCCCCCGTGCTGAGGGGTGCAGGCGTTGTCGCCTAGAGGAGACCTGGTACCCCACGCTGGAGAGTTGCTGATCCTCCACAGTCCAGATGCCCTGCAGCAGATGCCCTCCCAAGAGGATGACTGAAGGGGAAGGCTCCAGAAGGAACCCCTGAGGGCTGCTGTGGCTCTTCTCCCTGCACGGGCCCCAGGGACGGTGTACCCACTGGGAGAGAAGGTGGCGTCCTGCGTGGTTCTCAAACCTACCCAACCCCAGGATCACCCGACGGGCCAGACACACCCTACAACTTCTGCTTCAGGAGGTCGAGGTGGGTCTGAAGTTTGCATTTCTAATATGCTCCTGTGGACGCGAGCTGGTTTGTTCCCACGGACTCTGGGGCCCAGGGACCCACCAAAGTCCTCTCCCTGCCCTGTGGGCCCCAGCAGAAGGGCCTTGGGCAGACTGCTCTCTCAGAGCTGCTGTTCTCTAAGTGGAGATAAGGAAGCCACAGGGTTTCCACATGGATTAACTGAGAAAACATGTATTTGGTATTTGCATATAGAAGAGTTAGAGTTTCTTGGCAGGGGAGGGGGGTAATTTTTTATGGAATCTTTAAAAATGGCAGATTGGAGCTAATTTGGTTAATGACAGCTGTTATAATTTTAAACACATGCACCTTGCTTCTGGCTCTTGCCATTTGGTGCCACCTGAGGCGAATGACCTGCGGAAGCGTTTGCTCACTCACTCAGTTCAGGAGAAGAGCATGGGATGATGCAGATGTGCAATTTGAGAAACCTACATCAGAACCAAATTTGCCTTTCAGAAATTTGAATCTCTTTTCCTAAACAGCCACTTCACTTTTTTCTTAAAGGGCAACCACTCCCCAGCAGTCCCTGCTGCTTTCAGATCTCTAAAGCTCTTTTTTTGGTCTCCCAGTTTAGTTGCATCACTGTTCTATCTCTGGGAAGTTATGAGTAAAACCTAAGCAAGTTTTGGGCTTTACGACAATGTAGGAAAGATAACATTTTGTGCAATTTTTCTTCATACATTATTCCTTAAAAAGATGACCATTTTAATGATTGCGTGTTTCAAAAGAGTGAGATTTATTGTGACTTCATCAATATTTGAGCCTATTAGGCTTCTGAGTTCTCCCTGCTTTGCCTATCAGGAAAGTTGGTGTATCTGTGCTCTGGATAACTATACCTGTGATGTTTTGTGTCTTTTGTTGACCCCAGAAAATTATGTTCTTAAGCTAGTCCACTTCCGTGCATGTAAACCTATTGGAGGTGGGGCCTGTTTTAATATACTTTTTAATTTTTTAAAAAAGAGACTTAGATTACATAAATGTTACATAAAAAACATAGGGGATTCCCATATGCCCTGCTCCCTAGCCCTCCCACATTTTCCCACATTAACTACATCCTTCATTAGTGTAGTACATTTGTTACAGTTGATGATCACATTTTGGAGCATTGCCACGGAGCATGGATTATAGTTTACATTGTAGTTTACACTCTCTCCCATACATTTTTAAAGTTATTACGAGATATATAATGGCCTGTATCTGTCATTACAGTGTCATTCAGGACAATTCTCAAGTCCCCAAAATACCCACAAAATACAGCTATTTTTCCCTCTCCCTCCCCTCAGAACTTCCAGTGGCCACTGCCTCCACATCAATGATAAGAGTTCTTCCGATGCTAGAATCACAGTAAGTCTATGGTAGACCTTTTGCTTAGATTCAATTACGGGACCTTCCTTGTGATTAGATCACTTCAGTAGGGCGTGACCCAGGGTGGGTCTCAATCCTCTTACTGGGGTCCTTTAGTAACTGGAGTAATAAGAAGAAAGGAGTCCACAGAAGCCACCATTGTGCCTTACCAAGTGAGGGAGGACTCCCAGAAGCTGAGAGAGAAGGCCCTGGGAGCCAGAAGCTGAAATCAACAGAGCACAGAAGGCAGAGCCGGAAGCTGAAGGCAAAGGAGCCCGGAGGAGAAGGCAGAGACTAGCAGGTGCCACCATGTGCCTGATGGCTCACAGCTGCAGCTCGGGGTAAAGCATCTCCTGATGATGCCTTGATTTGGACACTTTCACAGCCACAGGACTATAAGCTTGTAAGATAATAAAGCCCCATTGTGAAAGCCAACCGTTTCTGGTCTATTGCTTTGGCAGCCTTTAGCAAACCAAAACAATGCCCTGCTAGGTGAATAGGTCTATGCAGAGCACTTCACCCCTGCAGCTACAGAATTCCAGCTCCGGGGAGAGGGAATGGGAGTAGTGTGCCCCTGTAGTTACTGCAGATTAGAGAAATTCTGAGAATATTCGATTTTAAGGGTTATGATAGTGCTTAAGGACCCTGTGAATTTTAATAACATTTTCTTATGAGGAAGAAGCAGGAAAAATGTGGTATATCATTATATTGAGTAATTCTAGCTCTCCACATAATAAAAGTAGGATTCAAGGTTGACTAGAGAATCATATAAGTTTAAAGCTGTGTTAAGTGCTTTACTTTTAATAATATGTGACATTTTTACAAATTACCTGGGAAATATCTTAAAATGTCCAATGTGATACACACACATATTATATTGCATTTTAAGGATCAAATGGATTTTCCTGTGTGAATAACAAGTTAGAATACAATTATGCTTTAATTTAAGTGAATCTAGTAAACTTTAACTTCAATTGTATTGGGATTACAAGAGAACATGAGATTAATATTTTTTATGTTATTTCTGATAGTTGAGACATTTCCTGTATTTGCTCCTGGCTTGGTGTGGTTTAAACTGGAATGTGGCCCCTTGATCAAGCTACATGACATCTCTAGCCCTGAGTGTCCTCATCTGAAAGCAGGAATAAAAATTCCCAACTCATCTTTTTCTTGTGAGCATACAATGCACCTACTGCAACAGGCATTCAAAAAATTCTAGCTTCCGTCTTCCTTCTCTTGAGTCAGATAACTTGTAGATTCCTTATAGCTTGTTGAGACAAAAGAACTACAATGTGCACTAGATCAATGTTTACTGAAACTCCTGGGTCACCATCATTTTCCTCTTACTGAGTGAAAGAACGTGCGGCTGAAATGAGCAGGCTGAAGTTTCCCTTTGGGTCCCCATTAGTTCTTTCACGTAAACAGCCCCGCTGTGATTCTCATTGCCACCCACTGGATTTGTGACCTTGGACAGTAATCCCCTTTTGTGGTTCAAAATTAAGTAGACATTTAGGGATCATGCCTCAATCTAGCTAATATCCTTAACAAATTAGATACCATGCTATCTAACCAAAAATAGAACAGAAAAAGGCAGGAAAACACTTCCACAAGCACCCACCACTTCCTGTGTCTGCTTTGTGAAAGTAAGCCTGACTGCCATACTGAAACCAAGGCTGGACTGGCTTCCTCTGTGCTTGTGCCCTGGATGCCAGACCGCACCCTCCTTGGCCTTTCTTTATCGCTCGACTGGAACATTGCCACCAGCTCTACGCCCGGCTGTAATTTCTCCCACCTTAAAGCCAGCACAATAACCTTCTCTTGACTCCAATTTCGACCAGCTGGCTGACTCTACAGGGTTCTGCACACTCTGCCATCTCCAATTTCTCTCCTTACTTTCTCGAGAACCCTGTTCCAGTCATGCATCACCAAAAATATTCCTGTCAACACAGCCAGAAACTGGCGGTTCCGAATCCCATGGTCGGATCTCAGTCCCCAGCTCCCTCATCTTCTCCGTCTTCTTGACGCTCCGCTTTTGCTCAGCTCTCAGAAGACTGCCCCCTCCCTGTGGGGCCGCCAATCCACCTACCCACCTTATTTGTAGCCAAAACACTTATTGCCCTGTGACACTATGGATTTTACTTATTGACTTAGCTTCTTGAATTTTTCTCTTCACTAGAATGTATGCTCCATAGGCCAAAGATATCTGCTTTTTTTCTTTAGTAACTGTATTCTCAAGTCCCAGAACAGTGCCTGACACAGCAGGCACACAATAAATAGTTGATAAAAAATGGATCACCTAAATTATGCTAAAAGAGTAATGGAGTTGTGCCATAACTGTGTGTCTTTGTGTGTGTGTGTGTTAGAGCCTTTATCGTGTGTTTTATGAATTTGTGTTTTCTCAACTCCAAGAACTAACCTTTATTATTCACATTCCAGGCAATTGTGACAGAAAAGGCAAGGTAGAGAATTAACTGTGATGGTTGGATCATTCTTCAAACTCCAAAGCAAATTGCTTAATCTGAATGGTAGGTTTTACCAAACAGTCAACTTTGGTTTGTAGAATTTAAAACTTAGTGACCATGACTACCATATTCCTTCTTCATTTCTTTCTTTACTATTGTGGAAAATTAAACTGGGAGGTTGTGGTGGTTTGAAACTGTATGTTCCTCCAGAAAGTCATGTTCTTAAAGCTAATCCGTTGCTGTGGGTGTGGAAACACTGTAAGTAGGAGCTTTCTATGAGGCTGCTTCAGTTAAGGTGTGACCCACCTCATTCAGGACAGGTCTTAATCCTCTTACTCAAGTCCTTTATAAGAGAATGAAATTCAGACAAAGAGACAGCCGCAGGAGCAAGAAGCCGAAAGCAGCGAAACCGGGAAGAGAAGGGAGAGGCCAGCAGATGCCGCCATGTGCCTTGCCATGTGGCAGAGGAGCCCAGGACCACCAGCAGCCGGTCTTCAGGGAGAAAGCATCACCTTGATGATGCCTTGATTTGGACATTTTTCTCAGCCTCAAAACTGTAAGCTCATAGCAAATAAATTCCCATTGTTAAAGTCAATGCATTTTATGGCATCTGCCTTCATCAGCTTGGCAAACTGGAATAGATTTTGATACCAGGAAAGTGGGGCGCTGCTATTGCAAATACCAAAAATGTTAAAAAGGCTTTGGAATTGGGTAATGAGTAGCAGCAAGAAGAACTGTGAGGGGCTTGAAAGAAAAGGCCTCCATGGCTTTGGAGAGCCTGTTGGTAGAAATCTGGATGCTAAAGGTACTTCTGATGAGACCTTAGACAGAAATGATGAATATGTCACTGCAAACTGGAAGAAAGGCGGCCCTTGTTTTAAAGTGGCAGAAGACTTGGCAAAATTGAGTCCTGATGTCAGATGGAAGGCAGAATCTGAAAGTGAAGAGCTTGGATATTTAGGAGGGGAGATTTCTAAACTAAATTTGGAAAGTGCAACTTGGTCTCTCCTGGCAGCTTATAGTAAACTGTGAGAAGAAAGGGGTAAGCTGAGAACTGAACTCCTGGGCACAAAGAAACCAGAAATTCATGGTTTGGAAAGTTCCAAGCTTCCAGAAAGCAAGTTGCCACAGAATAGTGCTCCATGTGA
>JAQZBX010042550.1:12500-17500 GCA_029593785.1 Cabassous unicinctus
GCAGAGCATCTTCTCACTTCTCTGGCCTCCTGCCTTGCTCTTATAAAGTGTGATTACATTGGGTTCAGATCCGAGAAGATCTCCCCATCTCAAAATCCTTAACTTAATTGCATCTGTAAAGCACCTTTTGTCAAATGAAGTAGCATATTCATAGGCTCTGGGGGTTAGAACATGGGAGTATTTGGGGGCCATTTTTCAGCTGAACACAGTGACCAATTGTTTTCTTCTGAGGTGTCCAATTAAACATGTGGATGTAACCTATTTGATGAGTTTCCATCAATCGCAGTGACATTGTAGAAGCTCAGACTGTCCTTCCCATTGCTGGCCAGTGGCTTTCATTACCAGAGTAGCCTCTGTTAGTTCCCTTGCTGTCTGGTATAGAAGATATTTCCACAAAGCTCTGGGTTTTTTCAGTGGGAGATTCTATTTCAAAACCACAAATGTGTCCATTGTTGCTGTGCTAGTTATTGTTTTGAGGCCTTACCAGTTCACATTCAGGCTATAGGTTTTAATTAGCCTCTTATATCTTACATATGTATTTTCTTCCTTCCATATTTCATATTCTTACTTCCAGGATGCAAGAGAAAATAGAATTAAAGTTTTACAGAATTACTCACTTGCTCTTTGTCCATACCATACATATACCAGCTTGAAATAATACCAATTCTACCCAACTGGTATGATTTTACATATCCTTACCCTGTCTTCCATCCATTTCTATAGCTGTATTACATCTACATTGTCAGAGCCTATATCCATTATTTTCATTATCTAATCCTTTTAACTATCATTTAGTCTCACTTCTGCAAGTAACTATATATTGAATGTTCAAAACCAATAATTATGTCAATGTCTTTGCATTCATTTTATTATTCTGAAGCTTAGTAGATTGCCCAGGAAGGATTCATGGGAACAAAATTCCTGAGTTTTTGCATGTTGATTAATATTTGTTTGCGACCTTTATACTTGAAAGAAAATTTGAATTGGTACAAATTCACGATCCACTTTCACTTTCTTTAGTTATCCTAAATATGGTTTAAAATCCCATGAACATCTATTTTTTCCCATTATAACCTCTTGGTCTTTTGACTTAGATTCCCAATTGACTTTGTTCTTTGAGTAGAATATGTCTTGGTGCTAGATATTCTGTATTTGTTTTTTTTTTTTTGCTTTTATAAAGGGTATTTATTTGGGGTAGAAGCTTACAGTTTCAAGGCCATAAAGCATAAGTTACTTCCCTCACCAAAGTCTGTTGCCACGTGTTGGAGCAAGATGACTCCAAGTGTCCAGCCTTCCTCTTCTTCTTAAAGCTCCGTGTCCCAGCTTCTTCCAATACCAGCTGTAGGCTAGGATAAGTCTCTTCTCTCTCCTGGAACTGATTTCTCTCCAGGCTCAGCTGCTCTGTTCTCTCCACAGGGCCAGCTGTAGACTGTCAGGCTCTCTCACTTCCTGGGCTTTTGCTGTGTCTATGGAGCTGTCTCTATTCCTCTATGTTCTCCTTCTGTGTGTTTACTTCCCAAGGTTCCAGCATCCAAAACTCCCTTGTGTCCTCTTTCTTCGTGTCTTTACTTCCCCAAGCTCCACATCAAAACTCCCGGTATTCTATATTAATATTTTCAGAAATATTGTGTGTCCTTTCAATATGTAGTTTCAAATCTTTTAAAATTTTTATTATTTTAGATTTTTCTTGAATTACAGATTTTAATGCTTATTTTGTTTCTTTGCTTTGGTTTCCTTCTTCATGGACGTCCACAATACACATGTTGGATCTTTTTATTTCCCTCCAATATTTGTTACTTTCTTTTGAATTCTTTCTGTGTCTTTCTTCATTTCTTTCTTAGTTTGCCTATAGTCATTCTCCATTCTCTGAAGGCATTATCTGTTCTGCTTATTTGCTCTGGTTTGCATTCTAGTTTAGCTTAATTTACTTCAATTCTGAAATGATAATATTTTCTTTCAAATTCTTTCCTAAATTGTATCACCTCATTTCTGAGTTTTAAAAAAGTCTAATATATGCTGTTCTTTCATAGCTTTACACCATTTTGTTAGTGTTTTTCCCCATGTTTTTTAGTAGTTTATATTTTTTATGGGTTTCTTCAGTATGAGGTTCTGGATTGTACTCATTATTTGAAGGGATATTTATTTTGCTCCCTTTTATTCTTCTTTTCCTTATAACTTTGTATGACATTTGATTGCAGTGCTTTTAGATGGCACATTTTTATAAGAAATTAGTTTTCCTGGGTTTTTAGAAAGAGTTGTTGTTCATGGTATCTTTTGTTTTTTAACTTGAGGGCGCTCCCTCATCCATTGCTTGCATGTAGCATTCAAAAGTAAGGTAATCACTTTCTGAGGTCTCCTGGCTTTTTCCCTCTTTTGCTTTTCTAGAATATTTCTTTTATTTGCCTCTATTTTCCCTGTCTCACTAAATTTAGATTCTGTTGCCAGGAATTTATCCTTAGTATAGTGTTTTGTTCTAGAAGGGATATATGGCCAGTTTTAAAAGTTCATAAAGCCTGACTGTTCCATTCTCTTCAAACCTCACTGTAGACTCGTTCCCCTCACCTGCTATTGGAATGGGCAAAACCTTCCCAGTTCAGCTGCTTTTCTCAAATCAGCCCGCTGTGATTTCCACTGAGTTCCTGTTTGCTAATGTGGTCTGTCAGATGCTCAGTTGCATCCCTCTGCTTCCTCCCAGACAAAATACAGAAAACAGGATATAGGACAAAAGGCAAGTATTGCAGTTCTTGGTATTTTTCCACACTCTCTTTTATTTTGGAGTTCATAAAGTTACATTGTGCTGAGTTTTATTGTAGGCATTTTTCATGGGGGGTTGCTTTAGTTAGTCTTTGTTCATTGGTAGATTGGAGACGATTAAAATCCAAAGCTGGTTCAGCTACCATCTTCCTAGTGTACCTAAAGAGTGTGGATTTTATTCTAAGGGGGATGGACCATGATAGGTTATGTTGAGCAGAGAAATGAAGCTATGTGATTTAGATATTTAAATTTAAATCAAGCACAGAAAAATTTGCAAAAAAAATTTAAACATTTAAATTATCCTTTTAGCTGCTGTGGGGAGACTAGACGTTGAAGCAGGGAGGGGCAAGAGTGGAATCAGGGAGTCCAACAGGTTGCTATTTTGGGAGTGCAGTCCAAAGGGGTGGGGGCTTCACCCAGGTGGTAAAGGAGGAGAGATGATAGGTATATTTCATCCAGAGTGTGTTTGCCAAAGTTAATGGGATATAGGAAGCGGTGATGTTGCCGTGGTGTTGGGTTTGAGGACTGAATGAATGAAGCTGTCCCTTCCTGAAATGGGGTGCTGACGGAGCCTGATTAGGGCATGGACTGCAAGGGGCTCAGTGTCTCTGTGGGGGCCTGTTATATTTGAGAGGCACATTAAGCACCCACGGGAACTGCTGAACAGGAAGTTGGCTCTCTGCGTGTGGAGCACAGGTGGATCAGGACCATTTTCCTTAAGGGAGGTATGTGGAAGGGCAGAGGGGAGGCACAGTGCCTGGGCCCCGAGGTTGACCTAAGCAAGCAAAACCAGAAGAAAAAAGACAGAACCTGCACCGAGCGTGAATGAGAGCGTGCTGAAAGCCAAGTGACAAGTGCTTTAGCTTCATTCACATAAGAGATGGGATGCACTTGGCCGAGGTCAGGGAGGGGGCACTGACTCAGAAAATAATGGGCAAGACAAATTGTCAGAATCTGGTGACTGGTTAGAATTTAAGTGTGAGGAAAAGGAAGCTCAAAGATGATTTCTAGGTCTCTAGCACAGGCAATTGACTGAAAGCAGTGCGACTCCTGAGCTGGACGCTAATGGGAGAGAAAGAATGGAAGTCATAACAGCCTTTGAAAGAGGGGATGGGAGTCAACTATGCATTTCAAAAGGGACCTTCTGTCCCCACTAATGAAGCCGGCATGGATGGAGACTTCAGCGTATGGGGTGGACCTCTCTCTACATCGCTCTGTGAGAAGTTGCCTACACACGGTATGGGATACAGTTAAAAAAATAATTCATTGCCAGTGGCTCAGGCTGAGAGAAAGGAACATATTAGAAAAGGATGGAAATGTTGTCGCCACGATGATTTCAGTGAGCATTGCAATTGTCAAAACTCATTAAAATGAACACTTGATACATGTGCGTTTCATAGTATGCCAATTATAACTCAACAGAAATATCCCCCATTCAACTGAAAGAGATAATGTATTGGTTATGAATACTACACTGTCAACAAAAATAGATAATTCACACTTCAGTAGCCCACACACAGACATATGTGTGTATATATGTCATATGCCATTGGAAAGTTTGTTATTTTATTGCTTTGTGCTTGTGGGAGAATGTTGCATTGTAAAAGTTTCCAGATGCTAATATGGCTTTCTCCCACTATCCCTCCAACTCAAATGGAAACTGCTGATCTAGAACATATGCCCTCAAAAACAAATACAGGTCAGTTATAGAGACGGTGGGAATGATGGGTAATGTTTCCTATTGGAAGCTGGACTAGGGATTAGAATACTATTCGAGACATAACTGAGGTAGGATGCAGGTACAGGCAGTCACTGTTGCTAAACTAGACATAGCATATGGCTGAAAAAGCCAGAAATAGTCCCGCTGGATGGGGCTTGAATCAGGCAGTATTAGGAAGGGTACGTTAGGAAAGCTTCGGTACAGGTGCAGAAAATAGGGCAAACATAAGCAAAGGCCCTTTGATTAGTAAGATCAAATAGCGCAGAATCCAAAGTAGTTCCCTGACAGAGAAGCAGACTCTGCCCCTTGAAAGTCTTAAATTACTGAAGGATTCTCATGCATTTATGACAAGTCTAAATATGATCCTTATTCCTCAAAGATTTGTTGGCATCGAATCAATATTAAAGCTTAAGTGAATGAGGAGTAATCTATTTCAAAGGGTACAGGATATAATCATATAAACTATTTAACACAAAGCTGACATACATCAGGCATTTGCTCACTGTCTATGAGACTCGTCGCTAAG
>JAQZBX010042551.1:0-21975 GCA_029593785.1 Cabassous unicinctus
CCAATGTCAAAACACTGCTTTTCCTATGCAAATGCAGTAGTTTCACCACATTTGAAATCTAAGTAAAATTTCTCTTTCATTTGCTGCTCAGCATGTGTTTTCACTTACAATCATCTTCAAAACACTGGTTTTACTGAACACTCTGTGAATGCTGGAGGTACTTCAATTTAGAAAGGTAAGAAAGGTGCTTGTTTCCTTGGCTGCTATGTACTTGCTTTCAGTCACAATGTGAAAAATCTGCTTTTACCTAATGCTATGTCAATGCAGTGGTTTCTTCAGTTTTGAAATCTCCATAAGATTCTTGTTTCATTTGCTGCTATGCACGTGTTTTCACTTAAAATCAACTTCAAAACTCTGGTTTTACCTAATGCTCTATAAATACCGAAGGTTTTTAAGTTAGAAAATTAACACTGAGACTTGTTTCATTGGCTTCCATGCACGTGTTTTCACTTACAATCAAAGCCAAAATGCTGGTTTTACCTAAACACTCTCTGAAGGCATGGGTTTCTTCAGGTTTGAAAATGAGGCAAATAAATTCTTTTCATTGGAGAGTATGCACAAGTTTTTACTTACATTCACCTTCAAACCCAGGTTTTATGTAATGATCTGTGAACACACTTGATTCTTCAGTTTTGAAAACTATGGACAAAACTCATTTCAGTGGCTGCTATGCACGTGCTCCACTTATACTCAATGTCAAAACTCCAGTTTTATTTAGGGCTCTGGAAAAGAAGAGGTCCTTCACTTTTGATAAGTAAGTAAGCTACCTGTTTCTTTGGCTGCTCTGCACTTGTTTTTAATTACAACAAATATCAAAAGGGGGGATAGCCCCAGAGATTGATGCCTTATCAGGGGGCTCCACTTTGTAATCTGTGTTCCTGAGAGTGACAGAGTTGGACTCAAATAAGACTTCCCTGCACATGGTCCATCAGTCCCTTCTATTCAAACCTATATGTGAGGCTGGAGTTTGTAGGTTGCTTCCTGAAACTGGAGCCTCTGGCCTGCCTATGTGCCAGTGGGACCTGGAATCTCAGTGGAGCTGCAACTCCTACTCTACTGTTCCATGGACTCACCCAAGTCACCTGGTGAGGATATGACGATGATGGACAACGGCCATCCCAGGGAATGGAGAGAGATTGCAGCTGAAGGCAGGATAATCCCATCCACCGTATCCATGGGATATAAGCTCACTCTCATTTGATGGAGTGGACATCTCCATTCCAGTCCCCTCAGGATTGGGGGAAGAACTATGGACTAGAGTGGACTTAATAGTATTCTGTTGTAGAGATATGGTGATTCAAGCAATGGAAGAAATTATAACAGTGAGGTGAAGCCAGTGGCCACTAGATGTTTTCAGAGTGGGGGGGATGGCAGTTGTAAAACAGGGGCTTTTTCAGGATTGGGGGTGGTCCTGAGTGACGTTGTGGTGACAGATATAGGCCATTTTAGAGCAGCATATACCATGCAGGACTATGTGTGAGAGAGTGTGGTCAATGATGTGAACTCTGGTCTATGCTTAGTGGCAAGGCTCCAGAATGTGTACATCCATTTCAGGTGATGTGCCACACTATTGAAAGAGGTTTATGTGAGATGTTATGGGAGGTATGGAGGGTGGAGATCACGGGAATCCCTGTAATTTTTGTGTGATATCTATGTAATCTAAGAATCTTTTAAATTATACATGAATAAAAATGAATAAAAAAACCAACACTGCTTGTACCTAACGCTAAGACAAAATAGTACTTTCTTCACTTCTGAAATCACAGTATGATTCTTGTTTCATTGGCTGCCATGCACGTGTTTTCACTTTCAATCAACTTCCAAACACAGCTTTTCCCTAAAGCTCATTGAATGCAGTTGGCTCTTAAGTTTAGAAAACTAATAAAGAAACTTGTTTCATTGGCTGCTTTGCACGTGTTTTCACTTACAATCAACTTCAAAACACTGATTTCACCTAATGCTCTGTAAATACAGGAGGTTTTTAAGTTTGAAATGTAACTCTGAGACTTGTTTCATTGGCTGCCATGCACGTGTTTCAACTTACACTCAATGTCAAAACACTTCTTTTCCTTTGTGCTGTGCCAACGCAGTAATTTCTTCCATTTTGAAAACTAAGCAAGATACATATTTCCTTGGCTTCTATGCACTTGTTTTCACTTAGACTCAAAGGCAAAGACTAGTTTTACCTAACACAGTGTGAATGCAAGAGGTTCTCCAGTTTTGGAAACTAACCAACATCTTCATTTCATTGGCAGCTATTCACTTGTTTTGTGTTACAATTAACTTCAAAATCCTGGTTTTAACTTAATGCTCTTTGAATATAGGAGGGTGTTCACTTTTGTAAAGTAAATTAGATTCTTCTCTCTTTGTCTGCTATGTACTTGTTTTCACTTACAACCAATGTAAAACATGCTTTTTCTATGCAAATGCTGAAGTTTATCCACCATTGAAATCCAAGTAAAATGTTTGATTCGTTTGCTGCTCTGAATGTGTTTTAACTTACAGTCATCTTCAAAACACTGGTTTTACCAAATACTCTGTGAATGTCAGAAGAACTTCAGTTTTGAAAGGTAAGTAAGGTACTTGTTTCCTTGGCTGCTATGCACTTGCTTTCCTTCACAATGTCAAAAACCTGCTTTTACCTAATGCTATGCCAATGCAGTGGTTTCTTCAGTTTTGAAATCTCAGTAAGATTCTTGTTTCATTTGCTGCTATGCATGTCTTTTCACTTACAATCAACTTCAAAACACTGGATTTACCTAATGCTCTGTAAATACAGAAGGTTTTTAATTTAGAAAATTAACACTGAGACTTGTTTCATTGGCTTCCATGCACATGTTTTCATTTAAAATCATAGTCAAAACGCTGGCTTTACATAATGCTCTCTGAATGCAGGAGTTTCTTCAGGTTTGAAAATGAGGAAAATAAATTCTTTTCATTGGAGCGTATGCACAAGTTTTGACTTACATTCACCTTCAAACCCAGGTTTTATGTAATGCACTGTGAATGCACTTGATTCTTTAGTTTTGAAAACTATGAGAAAAACTCATTTCAGTGGCTGCTATGCATATGCTTCCACTTACACTCAAGACCAAAACTCCGGTTCCAGAGTTTTGACATTGATTATAAGTGGAAACACATGCATAGCAGGCACAGAAAAAAGTGTCTTTCTTAGTTTTCAAAACAAAGAATCACCTGCATTCCCAGAGCATTACATAAAGCATTAGGAAACCTGTGTTTTGAAGTTGATTGTAAGTCCAAACATATGCATAGTCTCCAGTGAAAAGAGTACATTGTTTCATTTTCAAAACTGAAGAATCTCCTGGATTCAAAAAGTGTTAGGAAAGAACAGTGTTTTGACTTTGGTTATAAGTGAAAACACGTGCTTGGTGGCCAAAGAAACATGTCTCAGTCTTATTTTCAAACTGAAAAATCCAGTGTTGTGAAATCAATGGTAAGCAAAAACACGTACATACTAGCAAAAGAAACAAGAATCTTTGACTTCAAAACTGAATAAACCAATGCATTGGCCAACCATTAGGTAAAAGTGGGGTTTTGCCTTTGAGAATGAAAGCAAGAGCATAGCAGCCAAGAAAACAAGTGTCTAAGTTAACTTTCAAAATGGAAGTACTTCCTGCATTCATAGAGTGTTGGGATAAAGCAGTGTTTTGAAGATGATTGTAAGTGAAAACACATGCAAAGCAGCAAATGAAACAAAAATCTTAATTATATTTCAAAATGGAAGAAACTACTGCCTTACAATAGCGTTAGGTAAAATCAGTATTTTGACATGGATAGTAAATGAAAATAAGAGCATAGCAGCCAAGGAAATAAGAATCATGCTGATATTTCAAAACTGAAGAAACCACTTCTTTGGCATAGCATTAGGTAAAAGCAGGTTTTGACGTTGTGGAGGAAAGCAAGTGCATAGCAGCCAAAGAAACAAGTACTTTATTTACCTTTCAAAATTGAAGTACCTCTGGCATTCACAGAGTGTTCAGTAAAACCAGAATTTTGAAGGTGAGTGTAAGTGAAAACACGTGTGTAGCAGCAAATGAAACAAGAATCTTACTGCGATTTCAGAAATGAAGAAAGCACTGCTTTGGCTTAGCATTAGGTACCAGTGGTGTTTTGACATTGGTTGAAAGTAAAAACAAGTACAGAGCAGCCATGGAAATGAGTGGCTTACTTACTTCTCAAAAGTGAAGGACCTCTTCTTTGCCAGAGCACTAAGAAAAACCGGAGTTTTGGCATTGAGTTTAAGTGGAAGCACATGCATAACAGCCACTGAAATGAGTTTTTCTCATAGTTTTCAAAACTAAAGAATCAAGTGCATTCACAGAGCATTACATAAAACCGTGGTTTGAAGGTGAATGTAAGTCAAAACTTGTGCATACACTCCAATGAAAAGAATTTATTTGCCTCATTTTCAAACCTGAAAAACTCCAGCATTCAGAGATTGTTAGGTAAATCCAGTGTTTTGAAGTTGATTGTAAGTGAAAACACGTGCATGGCAGCCAATGAAACAAGTCTCAGTGTTACTTTTCTAGCTTAAAACCCTTCTGTATTTACAGAGCATTAAGTAAAACCAGTGTTTTGAAGTTGATTGTTAGTGAAAAGACATGCATAGCAACAAATGAAACAAGAATCTTACTGAGATTTCAAACTGAAGAAACCACTGCATTGGCATAGCATTAAGTAAAAGCAGGTTTTTGACATTGTGAAGAAGAGCAAGTGCATTGCAGCCAAGGAAGCAAGTACTTATTTACCTTTCAAAATTGAAGTACCTCCAACATTCACAGAGTGTTCGGGAAAACCAATGTTTTGAAGGTGAGTGTAAGTGAAAACACATGCAGAGCAGCAAATGAAACAAAAATTTTACTTAGATTTCAAATGTGGTGAAACTACTGTATTTGCATAGTAAAAGCCATGTTTTGACATTGGTTGTAAGTGAAAACAAGTGCATAACAGACAAGGAGAAAAGACTCTAATTTACTTTACAAAAGTGAATGCTCTGTATTCACAGAGCATTAGGTTAAAACCAGGATTTTGAAGTTAATTGTAACACAATACAACTGAACAGCTGCCAATGAAATGAAGATGTTGGTTAGCCTCCAATACTGAGGAACCTCCTGCATTCACTCTGTGTTAGGTAAAACTAGTGTTTGCCTTTGTGTCTAAGTGGAAACAAGAGCATAGACGCCAAGGAAACACGTATCGTGCTTAGTTTTCAAAAGGGAAGAAATTAGTGCATTGGCAAAGTAGAAGGGAAAAAAAGCATTTTGACATTGACTGTAAGTGAAAACCAGGTCCTAGCAGGCCAGGAAACAAATATCTAACATACTTTTCAAAAGGAAAGCACCTCCTGTTTTCACACACCCTTAAGGAAAACTGGAGTTTTGACATCGATTATTAGTGGAAACACGTGCAGGAGCCACTGAAACAGGTGTCTTTCCTAGTTTTCAAAACAAAGAATCACCTGTGTTGACAGAGCATTACGTAAAGCATTAGATGAAACCTGGGTTTTGAAGCTGATTCTAAGTCCAAACATGTGCATAGTCTCCGGTGAATGGAGTACATTGTTTCATTTTCAAAACTGAAGAAGTTCCTAGATTCAGAGAGTGTTAGGAAAAAACAGTTTTTTAACTTTGATTATAAGTGAAAACATGTGCTTGGCAGCCAAAGAAACATGTCTCAGTCTTACTTTTCAAACTGAAAAACCTACCTTATTCACAGAGTATTCAGTAAAACCAGTGTTGTGAAATCGATGGTAAGTGAAAAACGTGCATAGCAGCAAATGAAACAAGAATCATACTTTGACTTCAAAACTGAAGAAACCAATGCATTGTCCAAGCATTAGGTAAAAGCGGGGTTTTGCCATTGTGAGTGAAAGCAGAGGCATAGCAGCCAAGAAACAAGTGTCTAAGTTAACTTTCAAAATTGAAGTACTTCCTGCATTCACAGAGTGTTTCGTTAAAGCATTGTTTGATGATGATTTTTAGTGAAAACTCATGCATACCAGCAAATGAAACAAAATTTTATTAGTTTTCTAAAGTGAAGAAACTAGGGCCTTGCAATAGCTTTAGGCAAAAGCAGTATTTTGACAATGGTTGTAAATGAAAATAAGTGCATAGGAGCCAAGGAAAATACATATATCTTACTTTACAAACATCAATAACCTCTTGGATTCACATAGATTTAGGTAAAACCAGGATTTTGAAGTTGATTTTAACTCCAAAGAAGTGCATAGCTGCCAAGGAAATGAGTTTCTTGTTTGTTTTATAAACTGAAGAAACTACTGCATTAGCATAGCACTATGTCACAGCAGTGTTTTGACATTGATTGTGAGTGAAACTGTGAATAGCAGCCGAAGAAACAAGTATCTTGCTTACCTTTCAAAATTGAAGTCACTCCTGCATTCACAGGGAGTTAGGTGAAACCAGGGTCTTGAACTTGATTGTAAGTGAAAACTCATGCCAACCACACAAGAAAACAGGTTTCTTTATTTGTTTTCTAAATTTAGGAACCGACTGCATTCACTGAGCTATAGGAAAAAGCCATGTTTTGAAGTTGATTGTAAGTGAAAACACGTGTGTAGCAGCAAATGAAACAAGAATCTTACAGAAATTTCAGATGTGAAGAATGTTCTGCTTAGGCTTAGCATTCGGTACCAGCGGTGTTTTGACATTGGTTGTAAGTAAAAACAAGTGCAAAGCAGCCAAGGAAACTGGTGGCTTACTTACTTCTCAAAAGTGAAGGACCGCTTCTTGCCAGGGCAGTAAGTAAAACCAGAGTCTTGGCATTGAGTGTAACTGGAAGCACGTGAATAGAAGCCACTGAAATGAGTTCTTTTCATAGTTTTCAAAACTAAAGAATCAAGTGCGTTCACAGAGCATTACATAAAACCCGGGTTTGAAGGTGAATGTAAGTCAAAACTTGTGCATATGCCCCAATGAAAGGAATTTATTTACCTCATTTTCAAACCTGAACAAACTCCTGCATTCAGAGAGCATTATGTAAAGCCAGCGTTTTGATTATGATATTAAGTGAAAACAAGTGCATGGCAGCCAATGAAACAAGTCTCAGTGTTACTTTTCTAGCTTAAAACCCTTCTGTATTTACAGAGCATTAAGTAAAACCAGTGTTTTGAAGTTGATTGTAAGTGAAAACACGTGTACAGAAGCAAATGAAACAAGAATCTTACTGAGATTTCAAACTGAAGAAACCACTGCATTGGCACAGCATTAGGTAAAAGGAGGTTTTTGACATTGTGAAGGAAAGCAAGTGCATTGCAGCCAATGAAACAAGTACTTATTTACCATACAAAATTGAATTACCTCCAACATTCACAGAGTGTTCAGGAAAACCAGTGTTTTGAAGGTGAGTGTAAGTGAAAACACGTGTGTAGCAGGAAATGAAACAAGAATCTTACTGTGATTTCAGAAATGAAGAAAGTACTGCTTTGGCTTAGCATTAGGTACCAGCGGTGTTTTGACATTGGTTGTAAATAAAAACAAGTGCAGAGCAGCGAAGGAAACTGGTGGCTTACTTACTTCTCAAAAGTGAAGGACCTCTTCTTTGCCAAGGCACTAAGTAAAATCCGAGTTTTGGCATTGAGTTTAAGTGGAAGCACATGCATAACAGCCACTGAAATGAGTTTTTCTCATAGTTTTCAAAACTAAAGAATCAAGTGCATTCACAGAGCATTACGTAAAACCCGGGTTTGAAGGTGAATGTAAGTCAAAACTTGTGCATACACTCCAATGAAAAGAATTTATTTGCCTCATTTTCAAACCTGAACAAACTCCTGCATTCAGAGATTGTTAGGTAAATCCAGTGTTTTGAAGTTGATTGTAAGTGAAAACACGTGCATGGCAGCCAATGAAACAAGTCTGAGTGCTACTTTTCTAACTTAAAAACCTTCTGTATTTACAGAGCTTTAGGTAAAACCAGTGTTTTGAAGTTGAATGTAAGTGAAAAGACGTGCATAGCAGCAAATGAAACAAGAATCTTACTGAGATTTCAAAACTGAAGAAAACCATTGCATTGGCATAGCATTAAGTAAAAGCAGGTTTTTGACATTGTGAAGGAAAGCAACTGCATCACAGCCAAGGAAACAAGTACTTTATTTACCTTTCAAAATGGTAGTATCCTCCAGCATTCACAGAATGTTTGGTAAAAGCAGTGTTTTGAAAGTGAGTGTAACTGGAAACACATGCAGAGCAGCAAATGAAACAAAAATTTTACTTATATTTCTAATGTGGTGAAACTACTGCATTTGCCTAATAAAATCAGTGTTTTGACATTGGTTGTAAGTGAAAACAAGTGCCTAGCAGACAAGGTGAGAAGAATCTAATTAACTTTACAAAAGTGAAGAACCTCCTGTATTCACAGAGCACTGGGTTAAAACCAGGATTTTGAAGTTATTTGTAACACAAAACAAGTGAATAGCTGTCAATGAAATGAAGATGTTGGTTAGTCTCCAAAACTGGAGAAACTCCTGCATTCACTCTGTGCTAGGTAAAACTAGTCTTTGCCTTTGTGGCTACGTGGAAACAAGAGCATAGAAGCCAAGGAAACACGTATCTT
Source organism: Cabassous unicinctus (assembly GCA_029593785.1). Lineage (NCBI taxonomy): Eukaryota > Metazoa > Chordata > Mammalia > Cingulata > Chlamyphoridae > Cabassous > Cabassous unicinctus. The sequence continues at coordinate 8,590 of JAQZBX010042551.1, forward strand.
GCTTAGTTTTCAAAAGGGAAGAAATTAGTGCATTGGCACAGCACAAGGGAAAAAAAGTGTTTTGACATTGACTGTAAGTGAAAACAAGGGTCTAGCAGTCCAGGAAACAAATATCTAACATACTTTTCAAAAGGAAAGCACCTCTTGTTTTCACACACCCTTAAGGAAAACTGGAGTTTTGACATTGATTGTAAGTGGAAACACATGCACAGGAGCCACAGAAACAGGTGTTTTTCCTAGTTTTCAAAACAAAGAATCACCTGTGTTCACAGAGCATTACATAAAGCATTAGGTAAAACCTGGATTTTGAAGTTGATTTTAATTCCAAACATGTGCATAGTCTACAGTGAAAAGAGGACATTGTTTCATTTTAAAAACTGAAGAAGCTCCTGGATTCAGAGAGGGTTAGGAAAAAACAGTGCTTTGACTTTGATTATAAGTGAAAACACGTGTTTGGCAGCCAAAGAAACATGTCTCAGTCTTACTTTTCAAACTGAAAAACCTACCTTATTCACAGAGCATTTGGTAAAACCTGTGTTGTGAAATTGATAGTAAGTGAAAACACGTGCATAGCAGCAAATGAAACAAGAATCTTACTTTGATTTCAAAACTGAAGAAACCAATGCATTGGCCAAGCATTAAGTAAAAGTGGGGTTTTGCCATTGTGAGTGAAAGTAAGGGCTTAGCAGCCAAGAAACAAATGTCTAAGTTAACTTTCAAAATTGAAGTACTTCCTGCATTCACAGAATGTTAGGTTAAATCAGTGTTTTGAAGATGATTGTAAGTGAAAACACATGCATAGCAGCAAATGAAACAAAAATCTTAATTAGTTTTCAAAGGTGTAGAATCTATTGCCTTGCAATAGCTTTAGTTTAAAGCAGTATTTCGACACTGGTTGTAAGTGAAAATAAGTGCATAGCAGCCAAGGAAAAAGGATTTTTCTTACTTTACAAATGGCCATAACCTCCTGGATTCACATAGCTTTAGGTAAAACCAGGATTTTGAAGTTGATTTTAACTCCAAACAAGTGCATAGCTGCCAGGGAAATGAGATTCTTGCTTAGTTTTGTAAACTGAAGAAACTCCTGAATTGGCATAGCATTATGTCAAAGCAGTGTTTTGACATAGATTGTGAGTGAAACTGTGCATAACAGCCAAAGCAACAAGTATTTTGCTTACCTTTCAAAATTAAAGTCACTCCTGCATTCACAGGGAGTTAGGTGAAACCAGCGTCTTGAAGTTGAATGTTAGTGAAAACTCATGCCCACCAGCCAAGGAAACAGGTTTCTTTATTCGTTTTCTAAACTTAGGAACCGACTGCATTCACCGAGCATTTGGGAAAAGCAGTGTTTACAAGTTGATTGTATGTGAAAACAGTTGCATAGCAGCAAACGAAACAAGAATCTTACTGAGATTTCAGTAGTGAAGAAAGTACTGCTTTGGCATAGTGAAAGCACTGTTTTGACATTCGTTGTAAGTGAAAACAAGTGCATAGCTCCCAATGAAATGAGTATGTTGCTTAGTTTTGTAAACTGAAGAAACTACTGCATTGGCATGGCATTATGTCAAAGTACTGTTTTGAGATTGACTGTAAGTGAAAACATGTGCATAGCAGCCAAAGAAACAAGAATCTTACTTAGATTTCAAAAGTGAAGAAACTGCTGCATTGGCATATTGAAAGCACTGTTTTGACATTCATTGAAAGTCAAAAAAAGTGCCTAGCATACAAACAAGTATCTTACTTACCTTTCAAATTTGAATTAACATCAGCATTCACAGCTTGTTAGGTAATACCAGTGTTTTGAAGATGATTTTAAATGAAAACACATGCATAGTAGGCAATAAAACACAGATCTTATTTAGGTTTGTAAAGGGAAGAAACCACTGCACTGGCTTAGCATTAGGTAAAAGCCGTCTGTTAACATGTGAGTGAAAGCAAATGTATAGCAGCCCAGGAAACAAGAGTCTTACTTACCTTTCGAACTTGAAGTAACTTCTGCATTCAGAGAGAATTATGTGAAACCAGTGTCTTCAAATTGATTGTTAGTGAATACACATGCAAAGCAGCCAAAGAAACAAGTTTCTATAATTGTTTTCAAACCAAAGAACTGACTGCATACACCCAGCGTTACAGAAAAGCAGTGTTTTCAAGTTGATTGTAAGTGAAAAAACGTGCATAGCAGTAAAGAAACAAGAATTTTACTTAGATTACAAAAGTGAAGAAACTGCAGCATTGGCAGAGTGAAAACACTGTTTTGACATTTGTTCTAAGTGAAAACAACTGAATAGCTGCCAATGTAATGAGTATGTTGCTTAGTTTTGAAAACTGAAGAATCCAGTGGTTTGGCAAAGCATTAGGTAAAAGCAGGGGCTTTACACTGATAATGAAAGAAAGCCAGCGCGTAGCTGCCAAAAAACAAGCATATTACTTACTATTCAAAGTTCAATTAACTCCTGCATTCACAGAGTGTTAGGTAAAACCAGAGTTTTGAAGATGATTTTAAGTGAAAACACATGCATAGCTGTCAATAAAACACATCTTGTTAAGGTTTGTAAAGTGACAAACCACTGCATTGGCATAGCATTAGGTAAAAGAATTGTGTTAACATTGTGAGTGAGAGCAGGTGCATAGCAGCCAAACAATCAAGAATCTTACTTACCTCTCAAACTTGAAGTAAATACTGCATTCACAGCGTCTTTGGAAATAGTAGTGTTTTGAAGGTGATTTTAAATGAAAACACATATGTAGCAGCCAATAAAGGACAAATCTTATTTAGGTTTCTAAGGTAAATAAACCACTGCCTTGGCTTAGCATTAGGTAAATGCTGTCTGTTAACATGTGAGTGAAAGCAGGTGCATAGCAGCCAAGCAAAGCAGTGTTTTTACATTGATAGTGAATGAAAGCAAGTGCATAGCCACCAAAAAAAAAACAAGTAACTTACTTAACTTTCAAAGTTGAATTAATGCCAGCTTTCACAACGTGTTAGGTGATACCAGTGTTTTGAAGATGATTTTAAATGAATACACATGGTAGCAGCCAATAAAACGCAATTATTTTTTTAGGTTTGTAAAGTGAGGAAACCACTGCATTGGCTTAGCATTAGGTAAAGGCCGTCTGTTGACATGTGAGAGACTAAGTGCATAGCAGCCAAACAAGAATCTTACTTCCCTTTCAAACTTGAAGTAATTACTGCATTCACGGCAAATTAGGTAATACCAGTGTTTTGAAGATGATTTTAAATGAAAACACATGTATAGCAGCCAATAAAACACAAATCTTATTTAGGTTTCTAAAGTGAAGAAACCACTGCATTGGCTTAGCATTAGATAAATGGTCTCTGTTAACATGTGAGTGAAAACAAGTGCATAGAAGCCAAACAAAGCAGTGTTTTTACATTGATAGTGAATGAAAGAAAGTGCAGAGCCACTAAAAAAACAAGTATCTTATTTACCTTTCAAAGTTGAATTAACATAAGCATTCACAACATATTAGTTAAAACCAGTGTTTTGAAGATGATTTTATGTGAAAACACATGCATAGCAGAAAATAAAACACAATTCTTATGTAGGTTTGAAAAGTGAAGAATCCACTGCATTGGCTTAGCACTAGGTAAAAGCCGTGTGTTGACATGTGAATGAAAGCACGTGCATAGCAGCCAAACAAACAAAAGTCTTACTTACCTTTTGAACTGGAAGTAACTTCTGCATTCAGAGAGAATTATGTGAAACCAGTGTCTGGAAATTGATTGTTAGTGAATACACACGCCAAGCAGCCAATGAAACAAGTTAATTTATTTGTTTTCAAACAAAAGAACTGACTGCATACACCCAGCATAAGGGAAAAGCAGTGTTTTCAAGTTGATTGTAAGTGAAAACACATGCATAGCAGTGTAAGAAACAAGAAACTTACTTAGATTTCAAAAGCAAAGAAGATGCAGCATTGGCATAGTAAAGGCAGTGTTTTGACATTCGTTGTAAGTGAAAACAAGAGCATAGCTGCCAATGTAATGAGTATCTTGCTTAGTTTTGAAAACTGAGGAAACCAGGGGTTTGTCATAGCATTAGGTAAAAGCAGTGTTTTTACATTGATAATGAGGGAAAGCATTGCATAGCAGCCAAACAAACAAGTATTTACTTTACTTTCAAAGTTGAACTAACTCCTGCATTCACAGAATGTTAGGTAAACCAGTTTTTTGAAGATGATTTTAAGTGAAAACACATGCATAGCTGCCAATAAAACACAAATCTTATTAAGATTTGTAAAGTAAAAAACCACTACATTGGCATAACATTATGTAAAAGCAGTGTGTTGACATTGTGAGAGCAGGTGCATGGCAGACAAACAATCAAGAATCTTACTTACCTTTCAAACTTCATGTAACTACTGCAGTCACAGAAAGTTAGGTGAAGCCAGTGTCTTGAAGTTGATTGTAAGTGAATAAACATGCAAAGCAGCCAATGAAACAAGTTTCTTGTTTGTTTTCCTAAAAGAAACACCTCACTGCATTCACCCAGCATTAGGGAAAAGCAGTTTTTACAAGTTGATTGTTACTGAAAACACATGCATAGCAGCAAATAAAACACAAATCTTGATTAGGTTTGTAAAGTGACAATACACTGCATTGGCATAGCATTAGGTAAAAGCAGTGTGTTGACATTTTGAGAGCAGGTGCATACCAGCCAGACTATCAAGAATCTTAATTACCTTTCAAACTTCATGAAACAACTTGCAGTCACAGAAAGTTAGGTGGGCCAGTGTCCTGAAGTTGTTTATAAGTGAATACACATACAAAGCAGCCAACGAAACAAGTTTCTTTTTTGTTTTTCTAAACCAAACACCTCACTGCCTTCACCCAGCATTAGGGAAAAGCAGAGTTTTCAAGGTGATTGTTAGTGAAAACATGTGCATAGCAGCGTAGAAACAAGAATCTTACTTAGTTTTTAAAAGTGGAGAAACTGCTGCATTGGCAGAGTTAAAGCACTGTTTTGACATTTGTTTTAAGTGAAAACAAATGCATAGCTGGCAATGTAATGAGTATCTTGCTTAGTTTTGAAAACTGAGGAAAACAGTGGCTTGGCATCGCAGTAGGTAAAAGTATAATTTTTAGATTGATAATGATTGAAAGCAAGTGAATAGCAGCCAAAAAATTTTATCTTTCTTAAGTTTCAAAGTTGAATTAACACCAGCATTCACAGTGTGTTAGGTAATACCAGTGTTTTGAAGATGATTATAAGTGAAACCACATGCATAGATACCAATAAAACACAAGTCTTATTTAGCTTGCTAAAGTGAAGAAACCACTGCCTTGGCTTAGCATTAGGTAAATGCTGTCTGTTAACATATGAGTGAATGCAAGTGCATAGCAGCCAAACAAAGCAGTGTTTTTACATTGATAGCGAATGAAAGCAAGGTCAAAGCTGCCAAAAAAACAAGTATCTTACTTACCTTTCAAAAGTGAATTAACATCAGCATTCACAACGTATTAGGTAAAACCAGTGTTTTGAAGGTGATTTTATGTGAAAACACATGCATAGAAAAAAATAAAACACAAATCTTATTTAGGTTTGGAAAGTGAAGGAACCACTGTTTTGGCTTAGCATTAGGTAAAAGCCGTGTGTTGACATGTGGGTGACAGCAAGCACATAGCAGCCAAACAAACAAGAATCTGACTTACCTTTGAAACTTGAAGTAACTACTGCATTCATAGAGAATTATGTGAAACCAGTGTCTTGAAGTTCATTGTTAGTGAATACACATGCAAAGCAGCCAATGAAACAAGTTCCATTATTTGTTTTCAACTAAAGATCTGACTGCATACACCCAGAGTTAGGGACAAGCAGTGTTTTCATGTTGATGGTAATTAAAAACACATGCAGAGCAGTGTAACACACAAGAATCTTACTTAGATTTCAAAAGTGAGGGTCCAGCAGCTTTGGCATAGTAAGAGCAGTGTTTTGACATTCGTTGTTAGTGAAAACAAGCGCATAGCTAACAATGTAATGAGTATATGCTTAGTTTTGAAGACTGAAGAAACCAGTGGTTTGGCATAGCATTAGATAAAAGCTGAGTTTTTACATTGATAATGAGTGAAAGCAAGTGAATATCAGCCAAAAAACAAGCATCTATCTTAACTATCAATGTTAAATTAACTCCTGCATTCACAGCATGTTAGGTAAAACCAGAGTTCTGAAGATGATTTCAAGTGAAAACACATGCATAGTATCCAATTAATACACAAATTTTATTTAGTTCTTTGAAGTGAAGAAACCACTGCTTTGGCTTAGCTTTAGGTAAAAGCCATGTGTTGACATGTGGGTGAAAGCAAGCACATAGGAGCCAAACAATCAAGAATCTTTCTTACCTTTCAATCTTGAAGTAACTATTGCATTCACAGAGAGTTAGGAGAAACCAGTGTCTTAAAGTTGATTGTAAGTGAATACACATGCAAAGCAGCCAATGAAACAAGTGTTTTGGGGGTTTTTTTGGTTTTCTAAAACAAAGAACTCATTTCATTCACCCAGCGTTTTGGAAAAGAAGTGTTTTCAAGGAGATTGTAAATGAAAACACGTGCATAGTAGTGTAAGAAAAAAGAATCTTACTTAGATTTCAAAAGTAATGAAAATTCAGCATTGGCATAGTAAAAGCAGAGCTTTGATATTCGTTGTAAGTGAAAACAAGCGCATAGTTGCCAATGGAATGAGTATATTCCTTAGTTTTGAAAATTGAAGAAACCAGTACTTTGGCATAACATTAGGTAAAAGTAGTGTTTTTATATTGATAATGAGTGAAAGCAAGCACATAGAAGCCAAACAAACAAGTATCTTATTTATGTTTCAAAGTTGAATTAAGTCTTGCATTCACAGCATTTTAAGCAAAACCCCTGTTTTAGAGATGATTTTAACTGAAAACAGAGGCATAACAGCAAACAAAACACAAATCTTATTAACCTTGTAAAGTGAAGAAACCACTGCATTGGCTTAGCATTAGGTAAAAGCCGTGTGTTGACATGTGAGTGAAAGCAACTGCATAGCAGCCAAACAAACAAGAATCTTACTTACTTTTCCGACTTGAAGTAACTACAGCATAAACAGAGAGTTGGGTGAATCCAGTGTCTTGAAGTTGTTTGTAAGTGAATACACATGGAAAGCAGCCAATGAAACCAGTCCATTTTTTGGTTTTCTTAAGCAAAGAACTCACTGCATTCCACCAGCATTAGGGAAAAGCAGTGTTTTCGAGTTGATTGTAATTGAAAACACATGCAGAACATTGTAAGAAACAAGAATCTCACTTAGATTTCAAAAGTGAGGATCTGACAGCATTGGCATAGTAAAAGCAGAGTGTTGACATTCGTTGTCAGCAAAACAAGTGAATAGCTGCCAGTGTAATGAGTACATTGCTTAGTTTTGAAAACTGAAGAAACCAGTGCTTTGGCATAGCCTTAGGTAATAGAAATGTTTTTACATTGAAAATGAGTGAAAGCAAGTGCATAGCAGCAAAACAAACAAGTATATTTCTTATCTTTCAAAGTTGAATTAAGTCCCTCATTCATAACATTTTGGATAAAACCAGGGTTTTGGATTTGATTTTAAGTGAAAACCCTTGTATAGCAGCAAATAAAACCCAAATCTTATTTAGCTTTTTAAAGTGAAGGAACCAGTGCTTTGGCTTAGCATTAGGTGAAAGCCATGTGTTGACACTGGAGTGAAAGCAAGTGCATTGCAGCCAAACTAGCAAGAATTTTACTTTCCTTTCAAACTTGAAGTAACTACTGCATTCACAGAAATTTAGGAGAAACCAGTGTCTTGAAGTTGATTGATACCCATGCAAAGCAGCCAATGAAAAGCAAAGCAGCCAATGAAAAAAGTTTCTTTTTAGGTTTTCTAAAGAAAAGAACTCACTGCATTCATGCAGCATAAGGGAAAAGCAGAGTTTTCAAATTGATTGTAATTGAAAATACATGCAGAGCATTGTAAGAAACAAGAATCTCACTTATATTTCAAAAGTGAGGATCCGACAGCATTGGCATAGTAAAAGCAGAGTTTTGACATTCATTGTCAGCGAAACAATTGAATAGCTGCCAATATAATGAGTATATTGCTTAGTTTCTAAAAACTGAAGAAACCAATGCTTTGGCATAGCAGTAGGTAAAAGCAGTGTTTTTACATTGATAATGAGAGAAAGTAAGTGCATAACAGCCAAACCAACAAGTATCTTACTTATCTTTCAAAGTTGAATTAACCCCTGCATTCACAGTCTTTGGTAAAACCAGTGTTTTGAAGATGATTTTAAGTGAAAACACAGGCATAGCAGGAAATAAAACACAAATCTTATTTAGGTTTGTAAAGTGAAGAAACCACTGCATTGGTTTGGCATTAGGAAAATGCAGTGTGTTGACATGTGAGTGAAAGCAAGTGCATAGCAGCCAAACAAAAAGAATCTTACTTAGCTTTTAATCTTGAAGTATCTACTGCATTAACAGAGAGTTAAGTGAAACCAGTGTCTTGAAGTTGTTTGTAAGTGAACACACATGCAAAGCAATCATTGAAACAAGTCTTTTTTTAAGTTTTCTAAAGCAAAGAGCTCACTTCATTCAGCCAGCATTTGGGAAACACAGTGTATTCAAGTTGAATGTAATTGAAAACACATGCATAGCAGTGTAAGAAACAGGAATCTTACTTACATTTCAAAAGTGAGGAACCAGCAGCTTTGGCATAGTAAAAGTAGAGTTTTGACATTCTTCGTTAAGTTAAAACAAGTGTATAGCTGCCAATGTAGTGAGCATAATTCTTAGTTTTGAGAATGGAAGAAACCAGTGCTTTGGCAAGGCATTAGGTAAAAGCAGTGTTTTTACATTGATAATGAGTGAAAGGAAATGCATAGGAGCCAGAAAAGAAGTCTCTTACTTAATTTTCAAAGTTGACTTAACGGCTGCATTCACAGCCTGTTAGGTAAAACCAGAGTTATGAAACTGATTTTCAGTGAAAACACCGGGATAGCAGCAAATATAACACAAATCTTATTGAGGTTTGTAAAGTGAAGAAAACACTGCATTGACTAAGCAATAGGAAAATGCCATGTGTTTACATGTGAGTGAAAGCAAGTGCACAGCAGCCAAAAAACAACAATCTAACTTCCCTTTCAACCTTGAAGTAACAACTGCCTTCACAGAGAGTTAGGTGTAACGAGTGTCTTGAAGTGGATTGAAATTGAATAGACTTGCAAAGCAGCCAATGAAACAAGTTTCTTTTTCGGTTCTCTAAAGCAAAGAACTCACTGCCTTTAGCCAGCCTTAGGGAAAACCAGTGTTTTCAAGTTGAATGTAATTGAAAACACATGTATAGCAGTGTAAGAATCAAGAATCTTACTTAGATTTCAAAAGTGAGGAAACGGCATCTTTGGCATAGTAAGACCAGTGTTTTGCAATTCGTTGTAAGTGAAAACAAGTACATAGCTGCCAATGTAATGAGTATATTGCTTAGTTTTGAAAACTGAAGAAATCTGTGCTATGGCATAGCCTTTGGTAAAAGTAGTGTTTTTACATAGATAATGAGTGAAAGCAAAGGCATAGCATCCAAACAAACAAGTATCTTACTTATCTTTCAAAGTTTAATTAAGTCCTGCATTCACAGCATTTTAGGTAAAACCAGTGTTTTAGTGATGATTTTAAGTGAAAACACAGGCATAGCAGCAAATAAACCACAATCTTTATTTAGCTTTGTAAAGTGAAGAAACCACTGCTTTGGTTCAGCATTAGGAAAATGCTGTGTGGTGACAAGTGAGTGAAAGCAAGTGCCAAGCAGCCAAACAACAAGAATCTTACGTAGCTTTCAATCTTGACGTAACTACGGCATTCACAGAGAGTTAGGTTAACCCAGTGTCTTGAAATTGATTGTAAGTGAATACACATGCAAAGCACCCAATAAAACAAGTTTCTTTTTTTAGCTTTCTAAAGCAACAAACTCACGTCATTCAGCCAGCGTTAGTGAGAAGCAGTGTTTTCAAGTTGAATGTAATTGAAATCGCATGCATAGCAGTGTAAAAAACAAGAATCTTTCTTAGATTCAAAAGTGAGCAACCGACAGCTTTGGTATAGTAAAAGGAGTGTAACGGAAAAGCAGTGTTATCAAGTTGATTGTAATTTAAAACACATGCATTGTAGGGTAGGAAAAAAGAATCTTACACAGATTTCAAAACTGAAGAACCGGCAGCTTTGGTATAGTAAAAGCAGTGTTTTGATATTAATTCTAAAATAAAAGAAATGCATAGCTGCCAATGTGATGAGTATTTTGCTTAATTTTGAAAAGTGAAGAAACAAGTGCTTTGGCATAGCATTAGGTAAAAACAGTGTTTTTACTTTGATAATGAGTGAAAGCAAGCTCATAGCAGCCAAACAAACAAGTGTCTTACTTATCTTTCAAAGTTGTATGAAGACCTGCATTCACAGCAGTTTAGGTAAAACCAGTGTGTTGGACATGATTTTAAGTGAAAATACAGGCATAGCAGCAAGTAAAACAAAAATCTTATTTAGCTCTGAAAAGTGAAAAGACCACTGCATTGGCTTACCATTAGGTAAAAGCCTTATGTTGACACTGAAGTGAAAGCAACCGGATAGCTGCCAAACAAGAATCTTACTTACCTTTCAAACTGCAATTAACTACTGAATTCTTAGGGAGTTAGGTGAAACCAGTGTTTTGAAGTTGATTGTAAGTGAATACACATGCAAAGCAGCCAATGAATTAAGTGTTTATTTGGCTTGCTAAAGCAAAGGACTCACTGCCTTCAGTCAGCGTTACAGAAAAGCAGTGTTTTCAAGTTGATTGTAATTGAAAACACTTCCATAGCAGTGTAAGAAACAAGAATCTTACTTAGATTTCAAAAGTGAGGAACCGGCCACTTTGGCATAGTAAAAGCAGGGTTTTGCCATTCGTTGTAAGTGAAAACAAGTGCAAAGCTGCCAATGTCATGAGTATATTGCTTAGTTTGGAAACCTGAAGAAAGCAGTGCTTTGGCATAGCATTAGGTAAAAGCAGTGATTTTACATTGGTAATGAGTGAAAGCAAGCGCAGAGCAGCCAAATAAACAAGTATTTACTTATCTTTCAAAGATGTATTAAGTTCTGCATTCACAGCATTTTAGGTAAAACCAGTGTCTTGGAGATGATTTTAAGTGAACACACAGGCATAGCAGCAAATAAAACACAAATCTTATCTAGCTTTGTAAAGTGAAGAAACCACTGCATTGGCTTAGCATTAGGTAAAAGGCGTGGGTTGACATGGGAGTGAAAGCAAACACATGCCAGCCAAACAAACAAGAATCTTACTTAGCTTTCAATCTTGATGTAACTACTGCATTCACAGGGAGTTAGGTGAAACCAGTGTCTTGAAGTTGATTGTAAGTCAATACACATGCAAAGCAGCCAAATAAACAAGTTTCTTTTTTGGTTTCCTAAAGCGAATAACTCACTGCCTTCAGCCAGCATTAGGGACAAGCAGTGATACAAGTTGATTGTAAATGAAAACACATGTATAGCAGTGTAAGAAAAAAGTATGTTACTTAGATTCATAATCGAGGGACCCGCAGCTTTGGCATAGTAAAAACAGTGTTTCGCCATTTATTGTAAGTGAAAACAAGTGCATCCTGCCAATGTAATGAGTATATTTCTTAGTTTTGAAAACTGAAGAAACCAGTGCTTTGGCATAGCATTATGTAAAAGCAGTGTTTTTATATTGATAATGAGTGAAAACAAGCGCAGAGCAGTCAAACAAACAAGTATCTTGCTTATCTTTCAAAGTTGAATTAACTCCTCCTTTCACAGCATTTTAGGTAAAACCACTGTTTTGGAGATTATTTTAGGTGAAAACACAGGCATAACTGCAAATAAAACACAAATCTTAATTTACCTTTGTACAGCGAAGAAAGCACTGCATTGGCTTAGCATTAGGTAAAAGACGTGTGTTGACATGGGAGTGAAAGCAAGTGCATATCAGCCAAACAAACAAGTATCTTACTTATCTTTCAAAGTTGAATTAAGTCATGCCTTCACAGTGTGTTAGGTAAAACCAGTGTTTTGAAGATGATTTTAAATGAAAACACAGGCAAAGCAGCAAATGAAACACAAATCTTATTTAGGTTTGTAAAGTGAAGAAACCACTGCTTTGGTTTAGCATAAGGAAAATGCCATGTGTTGACATGTGAGTGAAAACAAGTTTATAGCAGCCAAACAACAAGAACCTTACTTAGCTTGCAATCTAGAAGCAACTACTGCATTAACAGAGAGTTAGGTGAAACAGGTGTCTTGAAGTTGATTGTAAGTGAATACACATGCAAAGCAGCCAAAAAAAGAAGTTTCTTTTTTGGTTTCCAAAGCAAATAACTCACAGCCTTCAGCCAGCATTAGGGAAAAACAGTGTTTTCAACTTGGTTGTATTTGAAAACACATGCATAGTAGTGTAAGAAACAAGAATTTTACTAAGATTTCAAAAGTGAGGAACCGGCAGCTTTGGCATAGTAACAGCAGAGTTTTGACATTCATTGTAAGTGAAAACAAGTGAATAGCTGCCAATGTAATGAGTATATTGCTTAGTTTTGAAAACTGAAGAAACCAGTGCTTTGGCATAGAATTAGGTAAAAGCAGTGTTTTTACATTGATAATGAGTGAAAGGAAGCGCATATCAGCCAAACAAACAAGTATCATACTTTTCTTTCAAAGTTGAATTAATTCCTGCATTCACAGCATTTTAGGTAAAATCAATGTTTTGGAGATGATTTTAAGTGAAAACACAGGAATAGCAGAAAATAAAACACAAATCTTATTTAGTTTTTTAGAGTGAAGGAACCACTGCATTTGCTTAGCATTAGGGAAAAGCCATGTGTTGACATGGGAGTGAAAGCAAGTGCATAGCAGCCAAATATGCAAGAATCTTAGTTACCTTTCAAAACTTGAAGTAACTACTGCATTCACACAGACTTAAGTGAAACCTATGTCTTGAAGTTGAGTGTAAAGTGAGTACACATGCAAAGCACCCAATGAAACAAGTTTATTTTTTAGTATTCTAAAGCAAAGAACTCACTGCCTACGGCCAGCATTAGGGAAAAGCAGTAGTTTCAAGTTAATTGTAATTGAAAACACATGCAAAGCAGAGTAAGAAACAAGATTATTACTTAGATTTCAAAAGTGAGGAACTGGCACCTTTGGCATTGTAAAAGCAGTGTTTTGACATTAGTTCTAAAAAAAAGCAGTGTGTAGCTCCCAGTGTAATGGGTGCATTGCTTAGTTTTGAAAACTGAAGAAACCAGTGCTTTGGCATTGCATTAGGTAAAAGCAGTGCTTTTACATTGATAATGAGTGAAAGCAAGATCATAGCAGCCAAACAAAGAAGTATCTTA